>JAMWET010006649.1:35000-37500 GCA_024036415.1 Prochilodus magdalenae | reverse complement strand
TTCAAGAACCATTTCTCTAAATGACTCCTTAAGGAACCATAATTATAGTGTGATTTTTTTAAATATAAAGAACCTTTAGAGGAGAACCATACAAGGAATAATCTAGAACCCTTTATTTTTTTATCAGTGTTAAAAGTCAAAGATGTAATCTCTGTCCATGCGCTCAAGTGTCAACTGGGTTTTGAAGTCCATAAACCACGGTGGCCTCCATGCCTACTGCACCGGCTCAAGCCCCCACCCCTGGTGACCTCACATTCGAGGTTAAACCTGCGGTCAGCTTTACGGTTGGACGAAGCGATGGAAAGCTCTGATGTTAAAATATACAGCTTCAGCTCCTTTATGAAAAAAGCTTCTCGTATAACAAGACAAGGGTGGGTGACCTTCAAACATTAACCATTCCTGCTAATTGGCTAATAATAAAATGTTTTTATTGTTTTTTAAAAAGCCTTTAGGGTAATTGAATCCCGACTGGCTCGCTGGTAGGCCTGCAGTTCTGCTGAGGTTGTAAAACATGGCTCTTAATGGGGATAATGAGAAGGATTACAATGGCGGCTGTGATTGCTACGCTACCCTCCCCCAGCCTTCCCTCCACCAAACTTTACATTTAAACCATCCTCATTAGGCTGGAAATTACAGCTCACAAGCCTATTGGTCCTCATTAGCATCTACTGGTCCTTGGCTGGGCCGCCGTCCTGACATCTTTTAATTAGCTGTCTGCAAATCCAATCATTTTAATAACTGGTGTTAATTTTCATTTTTCACTTCTCCAGCTCAGTGTTTCATTTTAACGACGTCTGCGGGCAGGAAATGGCATGTAAAGCTGCCGTTCGCCTTGCATTGCTCTTTTCCTCCATTCCTGCCGTTACATTAGCCGCTCTGTCAGAGGGTCCGCTCGGTGAGAGCGGTGAATCTGAGGCACCGGATTCGTAATAGGAATGAGCACGTTTTCTGGGTCACTCAGGGCACTAACCTCTGAGCTTCCACTTCTGCTGTATGTGTGATTTTTGTACTTAACTCAGTCATAATTATTTTTCACATCGATTTAGTCACAGTACACCTTTAAGACTTATACATGTAAATGAGCTCTGTTCTGATTGGCCCATCCTGTATTGTGCTGCATTTAAAGCACTAATTGTAATGTCAGTGTTAATGGGCTGGGCTAAACCTTCCTGAATTGGCTAGTTGCCTAAGGCGACGTTTCCGGTTTCCGGTTCTCAGTTTGGTAAGCCCAAGCATTTCCGCTTTCCACCGGTCAGCACCCAAAATGGCATTTTACACGCGATGTCTTCAAGACTTGCCAAAAGTAACCATCAGTGATGTTCAGCACATCATTCAGGCTTCGTCCACAGCACCCAGGAGTAAGCGTGAGAAGGGCTTCAAGATGTACGTCTCCAGTTACATCGATAACTGTACATTGCTGAGACTGACACACAAAAAACACGGACCACCCTTGTGTAAAAACGAATGTCTTCGTCTGATCCTGCAAGCCGTTGCAGCCCAAAACCGGACTGCAGTTGTGAAGCTTCAAGCTGGTGTTGTAGCTCTTGTCTTTTTCTCCTCAGTGCTTCGTTCTCGTTTGCCAAAGCATCTGCCATTGCTGAGGTCGTCGGGGTAACGCTGTAATCCTGATCAGGCACTATCTGCACTTCCATCTCTTGGTCGGTGTCAGACGCTGCCACTACCGGGGAAGGGCATCTCGGCCGACGTTGCCAAACATTAAGCCCTGGTGCGGGCATGCTGTAATCGTTCCAGGCAAAAAGACAGGGCACTGCTCTTTTGTTGAGTTTTCTCTTTCCCACGGCGTCACAACAAAGTCGTCTGTGTTGAAATGCCTACTACAGACGTGAGTACTTTGAAGGGGGCTGCAGTTGCCCCTACGAATCTGTGCAAGCCACCGAGCCCGCACCTCAGGATCCACTGGGAACCTATGAAAGCTAATCTCCGAGTTGTACCTTGAAGAATTAGCACACAGTGGCACACAGCAATGTAGAGACGTCTTCTTCTCTTGACGTTGATACGTCAGTCGTTTCTCCTTTATCTTAAAAACACCCATGATTGCTATTGCTTTTCACAGATTCTCTCAATTCATCTCACAACTACTACAACCGGAAACAGTGATGCATACCAACCATAAACCGGAAATTAAGAGACGCCATCTTGTGCACACAGCCAATTGGAAGATACATGTAAATATAGTGATGTCCTGATACTGGCTCATTCACTCACGGAAGCCCTGTGTATCCCACGTCTTCTTCTTTGCCAAGACGTCACATTTGCTGTCAGAAGTGTGACTGTGCCACCCAGCAGTCTGGAGGAGAATAACAGTGAAGTGAAACAAGGTGCAGCAGGGTGAAGACCGGCAGCAGGCCCTGCGATGAGGCTCCCCAGTGGAGCCCGGCTGGAGGATAGTGAAAGAGGCAGGGACACCTGGATGGTTGCCAGCCGGAACAACCTTTTGGCGAAGTAGCATGATGGCCTGGCAACACCGCCCCTGCCCCTC
>JAMWET010006649.1:0-32500 GCA_024036415.1 Prochilodus magdalenae | reverse complement strand
TCTATGATTAACCGGTTTGCATTGTAGTTCATTACTAAATAATAAGGCTGGTATGTGGGAATATTAAAACAACAAAATGTGGCACATCATCTGCACAGGAACAACATTTAAGAAGATTTATTTTATTTTTTCATTATGTTAGCAATATAAACAGTCACTTTCAGTAACAGTAAATTAGAATGTTTTAATTTTATATCTTGTCACTCTCCAAAGAAAAATGTGGATTTTTTTTGGTCAATTTGAACTTTTTTGCATCACTTATATATGCAACTGTGTAGAAAGTCAGGAGGGATGGACCAGCAGAAATGATTAGGAGAGAGTATAGTTCTCTTGACTTACATTAATATGGAATTAGGGTTTTGGCCTTTCCTAAAAACTTACCACTGCAGCGGTGTCCAGTCCTGTCTGCAAATGGGATACAGATTTACACATGAACAAAGCAGGAGGGCCTGTGATCATTTTGAAGAGTGAGAGAAGATGATTAAACGAGGGGAACCAGGTGTACTTCTGGTTTGTTGGAATGAGAGCTGCACCAGCATGTTTTGGATGAAGAATGGACACCTGACTATATAACGTGACTATAAAAGATTTTTATTTTCTTTGACATCAGAAGCATTGTGAAACATCCAGACTCATTCTGTCAATACTAATTTTAAATGCACTGCATTACCATCATTGTATAATGATAAATACCTTAATAACCATGTGTTTATAACTGTGTAATTACAGTAAATTAGCCAAGCAAAACGATCAAAACCATCAAAAGCTTAAAGAATGAGCAATATGACAAAGCCATAATATCACAGCACCTATAAGCACCTTCACAATACATGGTATGTGTCAACTGCATTTTCCCATTGTTGGGCGGAATGGATCGAGTCCCCAGTAAAACAGCAGTGTCATGTTTAAACAACAGCTATGAAAAACTCGGGGCAAGTTTCTCAGGCTCTCTATAAACGGCTGTAATCTGTATCGCTACGCTTCACATGCAGTTTCTGAGCAGCATGTCTGAAGTGTGTGCGGGGGGTGGGTGGTTAGAGGGTGGTTGGTGTTTATGTGCTACTCCCTTGATGTGCTGTAAATTGCCTTGTTTGCTCAGCACACACTCAGAAACAGATGCTGTTACAGCACACTGGGTCATTCACTCCATCTCCTGGTGCTTAGAGGAAACCCCCATACCACCCCCTCCCTCGTGCATCCAATTATCAAAAAAAAAAAAAGATGGACACTGAAAAAAACCTGGTTTATTATCGTATTTAATTAATTACGTATCATATTTATTTTATTTAGCAGTGGCTAAAAGCCAGAGATACCCCTCATGTCTTTACTGTCTAGTCTAAACAGACTTTAAGCTCATGTTATTCATTTTTGAGGGATGAAATTTCATAGAACGACATCATTTCAGTCCAGTTTTTTATGATAACTGATTTCTGTGTTTGCTTATGAAATCTGCAGGGGTTTAAGAATTTGAGATTTACTTACAAGACTCTCAGAAGTTGGTTGGGCTTCCTGCTTCTCTTGATCCAAGTAACTCAGAACACGTTCAGTGATGTTGAGGTCTGGTTTGGAGGTCTACAGGGTCTTCCATGGGTGTTAGGAGTTACAGTATCTCCCAGTTTTTGAAATTCTTTATTTCCCCCATTGATTTTCCGTTTCCGTATGAAAGTGTTGTATTAAAATCTTTACCCCTTTTGTAGCCGTGACAGTGAGGCACTATGGGATATCTAAACCAATACATGGACCTTTAAAGGGAAAAAAAAACAAGATGTGAACAATTTCTCAGTAAACAAGTAAATTCCATCTGGCTTAATAAAACTACCATCATCAAATTACACCAGATTACAAATGTTTATTTTATTCTTCTTCCCGGAAGTGTCTTTTCTTCATTCCTAAGATCTAAACCGTACATAATATGGTCTCCATATTGGTCTGCATTAACTTTGCATTTGTGGTCAGCACAATGATGTTTTGAAAAGTCATCTATTTTCCAGAACCCTTCCAGATTCAGTGCTGAGTGGACTTCAAGTAGCTTCTGGACCTTGGCACACTCTCTAGACGTTTATAGAACTGTTCTAGAATTTTCTAGAACATCCAAAAACTGGACAGTCTGGAACTGTCTGGAACTGTCCAGTAGTCTGCATAGCAGTACAAACACAGGTGTGTTAAAGCAGCCATTTCAGTTGGAACAGCTGAGTGAGTGGACAGTGCATACAGAGCTACAGGTCATTTAGAGGGCACCAAGAGGCTGCAGCATCCGGCAGACGCGTTCTACCACGTCTGTGGCCAATTTATCAAGACAGGAACGGAAAAGTGTTCCGTGAAAGCATCTGCTAAGATGAGCGAGGCCTACGAAGCATACTGTGGCATGCCTGTCAGGGATCAAGACAACCTACAGAGCACTACAGAAACACTCTTGATGGTAGAAGTAAATGATAGCTGCTTGTTTAGATGGCAGAATTGAAGTTCAAAGAAGTTATTAGGAAATGAGTCACCATTTTTGATGTTCTAGCTGAATGTATATGACATTACAATACTAATCATACACAACATCCATAGTCCTGCTCAGAGAAACAGTGTGTGATTTATATAGATGTGTACACATACGCAATTGGCATATAACACACAGAAGCCAGGAACAAAAATCCTGTTATGTAGCGTAATTATTGCAGGGTTGCCTCAAACCTGCCCCAGGCCCCCCCTGCCCCAGGCCCCCCCTTCATGAGCTGGTCTGAAAAGGATGAGGCAGACATGTCATTTAGCGCTGCGTTATGGCTCTTTGCTCTCCGTGCCCTGGATTACTGTGATTAACATCCGCCCAGCAGACAACTGTCCAATTGTCACCCCTCATACAGCTGCAGATCTAGACAAGCGGTAGACCGTAGCCAATGGGAGACCGACTTGCCTGCGCTACCGAATCCATGCTAAGCACTCTGAGGCTAGTGCGTCCTCGTTTTTAACCCGCCTTCGCCACTGCAGTTACTCAGGGACAGTACTAACACATCTAACGACTGGCTCATTGCTTTGTTTTCCTTTCAGTGCCTTATTTGGTCTCCATGCCTGCCCTGATGAAGTGGCCTCTCCGTTTTCAGCTCTTGCTCAGTGCTTCCTTTCTCCCGAAGGCCGCTTGTCAGACCAGGTGCCTCGTGGCTAAGCACCATCCAGAGGCTACTTCCGCCGTCATCTTCTCCTCCATTGGCCGCGAGGCGGATCTGACTCAGGCTGATTAGAGTAACGAAGGCAGTCCAGAAGAATATGCGCCAGCTTACTGGACGTCACATTGGATCAGGGTGGCGGGGGGCAGCGGGCTGACCGCAACCTCGTCTCTTTTCAGACAAACGTAGGCTGGAGGAAAGGCTGAGGCTGGAGCGGAGCTGATTAGTGATAGGGATGGGAGGTCAGATGATACTGATATTGTGATATATTGCATGGTAACGATATCATATGATCATATCGTCATGGGCCCTAGGCAGTGGCTCTTCATTTGGAGAGCCCATACAGAGGGTCACGCTGATTAGAGATGCTGATTAATGGAAAGGGTGGATGATAAAACGATATGACATCATTACCATGATAATTTACTCGCCCTGGATTTAATATCACCGTGTTATGATATGCCCTGATCTCAGAGCAGATTGGAAAAGTCAAGTCGAGGTATGGGTGGGTGTTAAAGAAGCTATTCACATTTACGGCATTTAGCTGACACTCTTATCCAGAGCGACTTATTCATATTACAGGTAGGCCAGTGTAGTGTTAGGAGTCTTGCCCAAGGACTCTTATTGGTGTAGCACAGCATAGTCACCCAGATCATGAATCACACCCCCATCTCCCAGATGGTGTGGTAGCTCCCTTGTGGGTAGTTGCCTTATCCACTGAGCCACACCAACCACTCATTTACATAATATGATAACATGTTAATGTTATCATAATCATGATAACATGCATAATAATAATAATAATAATAATAAATAACACTATTATAATAATAAATAACAATATTATAATAATAAATAACAATATAATAATAATAATAATAATAATAATAATAATAATAATAATAATAATGATACAGTCTTGTGCAAAAGTTTGGGCCCCTCTAGGCAAATAGAGGCCCTTTAGGCCCTTAACCGTAGCTCCCTATTCAGCAAGCCCAGAGTTGATTATACATGCAGATTAGTGGTAGAGGTTTGTTTTATTAATATGCTATTTAAAACAATATTGTTTTGTTATCACAATTGTATATTACACCATTTATAATACAGCATATATAATATAAATATAGACTTATATGCCCTGTGATGCATAGGCTGCCTGTCCAGGCCGTTTCCTGCCTTCCACCCAGTGAGTGCTAGGATAAGCTCCATAAACTCACCACTCCACCTGTGTTCAGCCACTTCTACATTAAAGTCACATTCCTGTAACCCACTGTGCTATTCTCCCTTAGCCTACTGCAGCTAGCTGCTCTGGTAGATGGAGTAAAGTCAATTGTGCTTGCACATAGATGAACTTGTCTAGTGCATTTAACCCATCGGTGGAGTGGAACACCCACATACACACATTTACACTAGTGAACACACACACACTAGGAGGCAGTGAGCACATATATGGATATATGGGAATCCCTATATGGATAAGGTGCCTTGTTCAAGGGCACCTCAGTTGTGTCCTGTCGGTTCAAGGAATCAACCCTCTGGTCACAAGGCCTCCCCATTTTTACATTTCATTTACATTTCTGGCATTTAGCTGACGCTCTTATCCAGAGCGACTTACAAGGTTAATCACATTACAGGTGGGCCAATGTAGTGTTAGGAGTCTTGCCCAAGGACTCTTATTGGTGTAGCACAGCATAGTCACCCAGACTGGGATTCGAACCCCAGTCTCCCACGTGTGGTGGTGGCTACTTAGCGGGTAGTGGTGTTATCCACTGAGCTACACCAACCACACCTACACCAACCACCAACCCCATTTTGCCCCCACGACTGCCTTGCACTACCCTATAGTGACCCCAGCTGAAGCGAACAGATGCTGCACCAGGGAGAAGCAGATGCACTAGGACTTTGTTGCACCTTCTGTATGTAATGTAACTCGATGTTGAGCTGCTAGTGAGCAATTGGGGCCAGAAGGGGACCCCCTGCTGTTAAAACAACACAGCAGTGGTGGGGTTAAACAGACTGCAGCTTTCCTGATATCAAACAATCATGTACAACTGATACAAAAAACAAATAATACAAGGCATCAATGCTGTGCTTGCTGACTTACGTACAAGTACCCCTTATGCATCCTTTATGTAACTGCAGCAAAGATGAATATCCCATGGGTCTGAGTGACACTAGGGCCTCCTGTGGTTCTTCAGGCTCTCCTTGTTGCCCTCCTGCCTTGCCTGGATGCTCCTGCATGTTAAGTGGGCGAGGCTGAAGCTCTTTGGGAGCGGGCCTTCGGCTGGCGTCACTGTTTTGAGGAGGAAAGTCAGTTTTGATTACAAAGTAAATGTCGCGGTGCCAGACAAGGGTGGTGGTGGGGGGCCTACACGCTGATATGCATTCTATCAGAATGATTTATGCAAATTATGCACATTATTCCTCCGGGAATTTCCACTGAAACTGCCAGGATAAATTGCCGGAAATTAGCCATAAAATTCAGTGTGCCGCGAGTGCAAGGTGAAGGCCGCAAGGAAGCCAAGGACGCAGGGCGCGTGGTGGCTGCACGCGCGTGTGTTTATGTGCATGCGCATGCAAGAAGTCCGTGTTTTAGTATGTGCAGCCCTGCAGCCTTGAGGGGGGTGCGGGGGGTGCGAGTGCAGTTGCCTCGCAGCGACTACAACTGTGACATTCATGGCTGTTAAGTTCCTCGCAGCTCTGATGTGAGTACACATAATACATTTCATTAAGGGGATTTTCTTTAATAACACACTGGAGAGATCTGCAGTCACACGCCTCGTAATGAGGCCATGAGAGTCCACTGTGTCCACTGTTGTTACGCTAACGCAGACCTCCAGCTGTTCTGGCTTATTCAGTGTGTCCCCCCCCCCCCCACTCCCCCCTCCAGACATGAGTTCTGCTCTTATTCTCTTCTAATGCAACATGAGGAGGGGAAACTGCTGTGCTTTCCGTATTTGCACAGTGCTTTGCGGTGGAGCACATGTTGTCTAAGGCCCAGTTTTTGTCGTTTCAAAGGACTGGTGTTTTTCAGTCTTCATCCGTCACATCTGTTTCATGCGATCGATTAGTGCTTTTTCCACCCTTACTGTTAATTATTCATCCTGGTTCACACAGTCATTGGCCCTTTGACTGGAGTATATATAAGGACAGTGTCTCAGATTTGCACGATACTGTAGTGTTGCAGGAGTAACTGCCCATTGAATTTGTTTTTAGAAATCATGTTTGGGGACTTTTTGGGGATATCTGTGAAAATGCATGAAAAATATTATGCATGGAAATGAACTATATGCTACAGGTGCAGCTGATAGACATTAGGTTGGAGAACATCAGTATATGGTCATCGTAACCTTTAACTGTGTTACTGACTTCTTTCTGGTCAACTGACCTGACACATGTTTCAGTCATTAGCTTTCTCTATGTTATTTTTTATGGTCTATGTTTATGACCCCTGATAACCTCTTAATCTGTAGGGAACCCCTACTACTCCCCATCTAGCATATCTATACCTTTACACAAAGACTGACATCTTGTTCATTATATATATATATATATATGTGTGTGTGTGTGTTTGTGTGTATGTGTGTATATGTGTGTATATGTCTGTGTGTGTGTGTGTGTGTGTGTGTGTACATATGTATGTATATGTGTGTGTGTGTGTGTGTGTGTGTGTGTATATGTGTGTATATGTGTGTGTGTGTGTGTGTGTGTGTGTGTGTATGTGTGTATGTGTGTATATGTGTGTGTGTGTGTGTATGTGTGTATATGTGTGTATATGTCTGTGTGTGTGTGTATGTGTGTATGTGTGTATATGTGTGTGTGTGTGTGTGTGTGTGTGTGTGTGTGTACAATGTAAAATAGAGCTTAAGCTGAATTAAGAATTAGATGTCTATACGCTTGAAATAGTAAGTTGATGACTGAGCTTGATAAGTTGAAAGTTCTTCTAACTCAAAATCTTTTGTTCTGCTTAACATTTACGAGAATGAGTACAACTTGAAAACGCATGTCGAGAAAAATCAGCCTATTACATTTCTTTCTGAGAAATAAGCTCTGCATGTGCTTTGCCTGCCCTGCGCATGCTCTGTGAGAGGTTTGATCAGTTGTTTCGTTTATCCTAACTGATTATTTGAACATGTAAACCAGCTAATAAGTGAAGGTGAACACGCCGTTGCGTTTTGTTATATTGACATTAATTATATTAACTTTAGAGGTTACACAAAGCCAGGTAGCTATCTAAATGACATAAGCTAGTCGTAGCAAGGCTTTGCTTTTAGCTCTTTTGGCTAACTAGCTTAGCTTCTTTTGCTCTTCAGGCTGTTATTTCTACCCCTCTGTTTCCACCGTAAAGGCAACATCGAATGCGCCGTAAAAATCATTTTGCATTAAATCTGTGTTCGCATGACGCCGCTTGTTTGTAGTAAGTCAGAGCTCACATTTCTAATAAAACACTTGGAGAAACACTTGAAAACCTAGCTGAGAATATAATAAAGCACTACTTTATTCCTGATATAAAGCGGTTCCCACGCTGTACCTGCCTGGGCATGTTCTGTGAGTGGACCAATCAGAATGAGGGAAGGGAGTTTGGACTTTCAGGGCTGAAGTAAGTAGCTAGATATCTAGCTAGCTAGCTTAATGTTTCCACAATAAAGGCAAGACCGAACGCGATGTGACAATAAGCTAATGAATAAGGGAGCTAAACTCGCAGGGCACAGTGATTCCTAGTGGTTACTTTTCGTTGTTAAGCCAAATAGTGCCACAAAGGTCAAACTGATGGTGTCCATGATGCCTAGCACTTTGTGAAAACTAGCTAACATAAGCTAAATGGAAACAGACCAGTTCTCTACCTCATTCTCAAACTTGTTGGATGTATGCATATGTGTTTATAGCATGTCTGGTCTGTAGCACATGGCTAAATATTACTCGTCTTTGAAAACAGTAAGTTTAAAAGGTGTAGAGAATATCTTTCCTGTATTTTCTTGGAATTTGAATTCTAAATTGTCTGAATTATATTACTTGGAACAATGTTATGTGAACTTAGAATAGCAAGTACTGAGAATTCAGAAAGGTTATTTTCCTTAACACACTTAATAATAAGTTTGTTGTCATTTGAGTTGCATTTGCTTTTTGAGTTTACATAACATAAAGTTCCATGTTCCTAAAAAACTGATTGCAGAATGTTGACTTTTATGTTGTTGACGTTAGCTTGGATTTTCTACAGTGTATATATCAGTAAACCAAGACGAATGGCTTGCTGTTATGCGTCACATGTCCAGAATCGGCTCCTCATGGTGTCCTGTAATAATCCATCCCAAGCAGCTTAAATATTCCTACACAGTTCCTGCAGAAGAGGCCGAGATGGAGTGACACCAGGCCTTCTGTATGTGACAACAAACCATTCATCTTGGTGCTGACCACGGTGACACACAGATTCGTTGGTCGTCTCCACCAAGACAAAAGCGGGACTCGTTACTGAAGATGACCCGCTGCCATTCTGAGTCACTCCATGACAGTCTCTCACGAACCACTGCAGTCTCTGGTGACGGTGACATGGTGTTAAGGGCAGTTGTTGTAGTGGTCTGCATGCGTGTAGTCCTGCATCGGACAGTCGTCTGCCAATGGTGCTGCCATTAACAGGGTGACTCAGGGAGGGCATCACTGATCGCTAAACGTCTGCTGTGGTGTAGGTCTTCTAGATCCTTTGTGTCGTTGCAGCATGCCTTCTTCTATCCACTGCCGCCAACAGCGTGTTATGGTAGATCTGCATGACCGGTATAGTGCACGGTACGCTGACCTAATCCCGCTTCCCGGAGCCCTATGAGGTGACCAGTATTTCCTCTTACCCTGAGGCATACTTTGCTTGCAAAGGATGTCACCCACACAACAGCTCGAGTCCGAATGGAACGCGCGCCTTCATTCCAAACGTGTTTTGACATCAGGTCGACCTTATATAGTCAGTCAGGTACAGCGATATGGCCTGTCCTCCCTCACGTCACATGCACGACTGAGCGCGTCCCATTTCTGTTTCATTTATTCCTTTTACTAATTTATGAGAAGGACAAAAGGAGTGTATAAAACATGCACACTCATAATCATTTAAATGGCTAAATAATTACTGCTAATTCATCAGAAAGTAAATATTAGCTGCTGATATCTTAAATCGAGTGTAATTGAATAATCATAGCAGCCCGGTGCATTATTAATAGGTCTTGAGATTAATAACTGAATTTGAAGCCTAGAGATTAAGTGGTTAATCTCCACTTGGAGAATTCAAGTAGCAGACAGTAACTCACTGTGACCTCGTCCTCGCGCTTTGCTGGCTATAAAAGGCCAGCATCATGTTGGCAGCCGCTTACATAACCAGCTTAATCAACAAAGAACATGAATGTGTGCTTGGCTTCCTGTACAGTAGTGGTCAATAGGGGGCACACTCTGCATGCTCTTATCGCCGGTCACTGGGGACCTGGGCCTTGTCTGCTTTTACAGCGTGATCTTACAGGGCAGGGGGTGTGTTTGGTCACTGTAGTGGGTGCTCTGAGCTGTGACTGACCCGGGCAGTAATTGTGTCTTCTCTCTGGCGGTCCCCGCCCCCCTCCGCAGCCAGGCTTAATGAATATCAGAGTGGAAATATATTCCTCTGTGGATAAGCCCATAAAAGTGTCCTCTGAGGGTCAGCACCTGCATGTCAATGAGGCCACAGCCTGGCCATCAGCTCCTGAGCTCCCCTCTGTAAATACCGTAGTGCACTGGTCCAATTAATGTCACTGTGGGACTACAGTATGTGACTCTTTAGACCCGAATTCTCTCCAACATATATAATTTATTAAAAATGAATCTATGTGTTGTTGCTATGTTTAAAATATTTAAAAGGTATTACAATATTATGCTGTTAATTTTATTTTGTATAATTTTTCTGCACCAGAAATAAATTTTTACATGACCATTCCCAACCTATATTTACCCTTTACACAGGCTGTTTGTCTTTCTGTGGCTTTAGGACTGATACACACTCATCATCAAAAGAATAAGTACACACCCAGAAGGAAGGAATGAAACTTGGTGGGTATGTTTGGCATTGTGCGACATACTAACGATTCAAGTTTTACACCCAGCTGTGCATGTAGACACACGGGCCTGATTGCTGTACCTGAATGACCCAACAGCCACGACTGCAGACATTCAGCTAGTAGTGATGCCCTCCATGAGTCATCCTCTTAGTGCCAGCACCATTGGCAGACGGCTGCACGACGCAGCACTACATGCACTGATCACTGCACCTAACACCACGTCAACGTTGCCAAGTACTGCAATGGTGTCGGACCAGACTGTTATGGAGTGACTCAGAATGACAGCGGGTCATCTTCAGTGATGAGTTTTGGTGTTATGGTGGAGACGACTAACAAATCCGCATGTAGAGGCTCTGTGGCCGGCACCAAGATCAACGGTTGTGTTCATGGGTCATGTGTCACAGGAAGGGTGGTGTCACTACCTTCACCCCCTGAAGAGAGTGAAACAAGTACATGATGTATGTAGTGTACTAGACTACACACACACACACACACACACACACACACACACACTATATATATATATATATATATATACACATAAGACACTATGACAGGTATGTCTATATACATAAATGAGCATAAACAAGACATTAACAGGAGCACTATATGTAATATTGCACTAATAGAGATATAAGGTAGTAAACTATGTGATTTTCTATATATTAAAGAAGCTGAAAATTATATGATTTTTTTATATAAGAAACCCTCTGTGGACTGGTGTGGCTTAATTATACTCAGAAACAGTATATAACATAGTATAGAAACCATTGGATAGATATTAATAAATGTCTACAGCAATTCCTTATCCACTGTTCATTAAAGGGCCCATGAGGGATTTTTTATTTTTATTTTTGAACTGTTTAAAACAAAACAGTTTGAGTTCATATGAAAAGATCACTGTATTTGGGGCATGGGATGGACAAAGAGATTGAGATTTTTTTTTTTTTTTTTTGAGATTTATTTGCTTGCAAGCTGAAATGGTTATGTGGATGTATATGACTTTTGACTGGAAAAACTAAAAACTAAGCCCACGAAATAGTAATGAAATGTGGGTGTGTTGTGTCCAGTGAAAGTAGAGGTTCCTCCTTTTAGACCTTCAGATGTACTGTAAGTATGGAGAGTAACAGGAGCATGATTTATTGTGGCTCCAATGTCCTATTATCATTTCTGGATCAAGACTCTTAGTCAGCTCATTTTAGATGAAGAGCCTCAAGTGTCTCTCAGTCCACAATTTTTAAATAGAAAGTCTTTAATTAGCGTGACACTGATGTCTTTTTAAATGATCATTAGCACAAAACACTGCTTAAATAACCAAATATACAGTATAATACTATATAGAGTATAGAGTTACTCTCCACCACTGCCAATAACAAATATGCTGTTCTCTCTGTTTTAAATCAGTGAGCCATCGAAATGAGCCTAAAGCTGCTATTTTAAAGGGTAAAATTATTACATTATGTTGCCTTACAGGCACAGTGATAAAAAACAGTCTGTGCCATTCTAAATGATAAAGAAAGGTTGAAGACTTGTCAAGTATTTAAAAAATGACACTTTTATTTTCTGAACATATGTAAATATATAATAAAGTCCAGTGGAGATAAAAAAAGAACAAGACAAATTTATCATATGGGCCCTTTAATTGACTGTAATTGCCAGAGCTCTGAGAGTTTTTCCCTTTTAATTAGTGGATATACTCTATCTTCCTTAAAGGGCCTCCTTAAGAGAGCAGCGTCCCTCTTTCATATCGTCGCTGTCCCCAGTAAAACAAGTATCTCCAAAATAGCAAGTTTACAAGAGAGGGCAACAACCTACTTTAATTGTAATGTAAGTCAATGGAACCAGACGTCATTTCTGTTGGTCCATTTATCATCACATTTTCACACAGTGTTACCAGCAGCTGAGTTCAAATGATGCATAAAAGTAAAAATAAACAAAAATGGAGATACGTGTTTCCCTTTGGACAGCAATGACATGCATACGGTGCAGAATCCAGAACACATAGTTCAGCCTTAAGCCTCCTACTTCCAGCAAGCAGCAGAGCTCCAGCTGTAATCTAGCAGTGCTGTAAATGTCTGAAGAGGGCTAAAATCCCTGGAGTGTCCAAGAACATCTGATTACCCCACACAGAAAAGGGCAGTGCTGGAGACGGATTAGGAGCTTTACACTGCCCGTTAATCTCATTCATCCCGACCAGAGAGAACAAGCGGAAATGTAATTTGGTAATTCCTCATTGTCTGAGGAACAGATCATCTTAAAGACAAGCATTAGAACGAAACCCTGACTGCTGAGGATTTTAAGGTCGAACACTTTCATTACCTAATGTGGCCAAATTACACCAAGCAAACATTCAGGAACAACAACAAACCATCTGACAGCTGTACAGCTTTACCACTGAAGTAACGGCTAATAAGAAGTGAACCCAGTGATCTGAACTCATCTGTAAATCAGGAAGCCTTGTATGATGGTTCTTCATCTGAATCTACAACCCTTGGAGAAAAATTAAAACGTTAACGATTGCATAAGTTCTTTAATGTATTAAAAAGGTTTATCAGGTCCACTTCTTTTACAGAATTTGTTTACTTTAGAAAACCAAACATGGTTCTTCTTCCATAATCCATAAGAAAATAAACACATTTTTTATTAAGAATATTTTTTTTATTTTTAAGACTGTAGGAACAATCTTGAAGTAGTGTACACATTTCTATGAAATGTACAAAAGTTTAAAAATCTAAAACAATAGAAAACAAGCAAACTTAAATAAAAAACAAGCAAACAAATAAAACACAAGTAAACAAATAAAAAACAAGTAAACAGATCAAAAACAAGCAAACAAATAAAAAACAAGCAAACAAATAAAAAACAGGTAAACAAATAAAAAACAAGTAAGCAAATAAAAAACAAGCAAACAAATAAAAAACAAGCAAACAAATAAAAAACAAGTAAGCAAATAAAAAAACAAACAAACAAATAAAAAACAGGTAAACAAATAAAAAACAAGCAAACAAATAAAAAAACAAGCAAACAAATAAAAAAACAAGTAAACAAATCAAAAACAAGCAGACAAATAAAAAAACAAGCAGACAAATAAAAAAACAAGCAGACAAATAAAAAACAAGCAAACAAATAAAAAACAAGCAAACAAATAAAAAAACAAGCAGACAAATAAAAAAACAAGTAAACAAATCAAAAACAAGCAGACAAATAAAAAAACAAGCAGACAAATAAAAAAACAAGCAGACAAATAAAAAACAAGCAGACAAATAAAAAACAAGCAAACAAATAAAAAACAAGCAAACAAATAAAAAAACAAGCAGACAAATAAAAAAACAAGCAAACAAATAAAAAACAAGCAGACAAATAAAAAAACAAGTAAACAAATTAAAAACAAGTAAACAAATAAAAAAAACAAGTAAACAAGTAACAACCCCCCCCCCACACAAAAACCCTAATAAATCTTTGAAGACCTTTAAATTATGGTGTGCACCAAAAGAACCAATCTTATAAACTCTGTTCTTCAGATGTAAAGAGCGTATGTACAGAAGGAACCGTTCTTTCACACGTTTTTGAGGAGACCAAGCACGGCTCCTGCTGTCTCTCCAAACAGTCTTCTTTCTTTTGTCATTTTTATTTTGGGGGGAAAAATGTGTTGCCATAGAAACATTACTTCATGTGGACTCTACAAAGGTGACTCCCAAACTTCATAAGGGTTCTTCACACTTACATTAAGAAATGTCTCAAAATACCCAATAAAAGGAATTTAAGGAACCACAAGTGTTGAGGAACCATTCTTGGCACCCTTAAAAAAGATTCCTGAATAATGCATGGCGGAGTTATACAGTTTTTGTGGGAAATAATTTGAGTGCTCTAGAACCTTCACATTATTGAGAGGTTCTTCAGACTTTAAACAAGTCGTGTGATGTATGAATATCATACTTGGTTCTTCCAGTTTCTCCAAACATGGTTCTTCTCCAGCATCTCACTCAAGGTGTATTTTCCTTTAGTTAAAGATGTAGTTGGTGTAGAACCTTAACGTTGTGTGGAACCTGGTTTGTATATTGTTTGTTAAAGGTGTATTAGGAGACCACAAGGTAACTGAAATGTTCCACTGTGTTCACTTCCTCATCTTTATATACGTCTTCATTGAATTCAATGTGCTTCCTAAGCTGCCTTTGCCGCCACTATGAGGTCAAAGGTCATGTGGTCAGTGGTTTTGTTCCTGGCCCCTGTTTGCTTAATGTAGTTGTTTCTAAGAAGCATGGCTCTGCCGCGGCCGGCGCTGGTGAATTACAGCGTGTGACAGTGCGAGGCACGGCTCCGTGTGCGGGATATTTCTTCCCGGCTCCGCTGTTAGATTGGAGAGCGAAGGAATGATTCAGTTCCCACGGATTCGGTCTGCCACTGATACGGGGGCGGATAGAGCCGCGTGTGTATTTCTCAGCATACTTGTTTATCATCCTTAGCCTACAGCACATCTGTATTATGAATAGGCATGCTGGGGGCTCTTGATATGGTAAATTGGATATTTTATGGTTTATGGAAAGGCACCTTTTTTATCTTTCACTTATATTCATGACCTCTGAAGCTACATGCAGACGTGTTTAGGACTAGCTTAAGCTTTATTGGATTCATGAATAATAAAAAAAAAGGGAAAGCTGCTGTTGGTCCTCACTGTTAGGGAGCTGTGCCTGTAGGCTGCAGCTTTATTTGAGCAATTCCCACTCGGGATCAGCCTGTAGAGGAACGTTCAGGCTGAGGATAATGAATATCAGGCAGTGACAGCAGCGAGTTACTTCATCCAGGTCAGCAGTAAGCTCTTCAAAATCAAGGCAGCTCTTTAATTGGGATAGAACCATTATTATCAGGAAGTACACTACAAAAGGTGACTCGTAAAGAACCATGAGAACTTTAAATAATGATGTATAGGTTCTATGGTGATGTTAAGGTTCTTCCCAGAACCGTTACATTGTGTGGAAGTTCTTTGGTCAAAGCTCTTCAGACTTCAGATTCATTTACGTAGCTGTGTCCTTAAAGAGCAACCCACTGAAACGTTGGTTAGAGAACCTGTGTGGGAGTGTTAACGTTCTCCAAACGTCTTTTCTTTTTGTAAGGTTCCTCACCCTTTCCACTTTTCATTTTCCATTACAATCCACACAAAGGAACTACACCTACCTCTTTATTGTACATTTATTGTTTGTATGGAGTGTAAAGTGAATGTAATAGGCCTAGACATTTTCCTAGACTATATTTAGGTTCCTTAAACTTTGAAGAAGTTCTTTATGCTTTATTTAAAAAATGTTGTTTAGAAATACTCCATTCAGATGCTCTAATGGGAAACTACATTGTTCCTCAGAAGCATTCTCTAAAACCCCATTTTAATCAACACTGTGAACGGGTTCCAGTAAAATGGTTGTGAATTTGTGACAATAGCAGAACCCTGTTTGTTAGTGCTATATAGAACTTGTCTTTGAAGAACCATGTGCAGCAGCTTCTCCATCACAGTGTGGAAACGTTAAACAGTGCACAGAACTGTGGAAACCATTCGACTGTCCGAAAATGAACAGTGGAAGGCCAAAACATACTGTACCTGTAATGTAAGTCAGTGTAACCAGTGTAACTTTTCTCCATGTAATTTGGGCCCCTTTATTTTAGCCTGGTCATTTTTTGGATTCCTATGAATTCACATTCAGAGTTAAGAGTTAAGGGCAACATGAACTTTATATTCAAATATTTTTATATTATGTAATATTCTGTCCAAAAAGCGACAGAAATATGATATGAGGTGTAATGTACACCAAACATGATATCTCCATTTTTGTTGATTTTTACTTTTATGGCTCATTGGATCACATGAGCTGCTGTTTACACTGTGTGGAAATTTCATGAAGAATAGACCAACAGAAATGTCCCAAAACTGCTTGGGAAGACGTCTGGTTCCATTGACTTCCATTCAAATTAAAAAGGTTTTTGGCCTCTCGTGTAAAATTGTCATTTTGGAGATACCTGTTTTTCTTTGGACAGCAACAATATATATATAATATATATATATATATATATATATATATATATATATATATATATATATATATATATATATTGCTGTAATTGCTGACTATATATATACATACATACATACATATATATATACATGATTATTTCATATTATATAGATATATATATATGAAAATAATCATGTATTATATATATGTATGTATGTATGTATATATATAGTTCAAGCAATTACAGGCAATTATATATATATATATATTATAATATATATATATATATATATATATATATATATATTATATATTATATATATATATTTGTTGCTGTCCAAAAGAAAAAAACAGGTATCTCCAAAATGACAATTTTGACACGAGAGGCCAAAAACCTTTTTAATTTGAATGGAAGTCAATGGAACAGACGTCTTTCCCAAGCGTTTGGGACATTTCTGTTGGTCTATTCTTCATGAAATTTCCCAACACAGTGTAAACAGCAGCTCATGTGATCCAATGAGCCATAAAAAGTAAAAATCAACAAAAATGGAGATATCATGTTTGGTGTACATTACACCTTCATATCATATTTCTGTCGGCTTTTTGGACAGAATATTACATAATATAAAAATATTGAATATAAAGTTCATTGTTTGCCCTTAAACTCTTAAACTCTGAATGTGAATTCATAGGAATCCAAAAAAATGACCAGGCTAAAAATAAAGGGGCCCCAAATTACATGGAGAAAAGTACACTGGTTACACTGACTTACATTACAGGATACAGTATGTTTTTGGCCTTCCACTGTTCATTTTCGGACAGTCGTTCGAATGGTTTTTTTCCACAGTTTCTGTGCACTGGTTTTAACGTTTCCACACTGTGATGGAGAAGCTGCTGCACATGGTTCTTCAAAGACAAGTTCTATATAGCCACTAACAAACAGGGGGTTCTGCTATTGTCACAAATTCACAACCATT
The DNA here is from genome assembly GCA_024036415.1 of Prochilodus magdalenae. NCBI lineage: Eukaryota > Metazoa > Chordata > Actinopteri > Characiformes > Prochilodontidae > Prochilodus > Prochilodus magdalenae. Next base: position 15,308 of record JAMWET010006649.1, on the reverse strand, counting down.
TTACTGGAACCCGTTCACAGTGTTGATTAAAATGGGGTTTTAGAGAATGCTTCTGAGGAACATGTAGTTTCCCATTAGAGCATCTGAAAACTGGAGGTATTGTCTAAACAACATTTTTAAATAAAGCATTAAAGAACTTCTTCAAAGTTTAAGGACCTAAATATAGTCTAGGAAAATGTCTAGGCCTATTACATTTCACTTTTACACTCCATACAAAACAATAAATGTACAATAAAGAGGGTAGGTGTAGTTCCTTTGTGTGGATTGTATTGTAATGGAAAACCTTACAAAAAGAAAAAGACGTTTGGAAAAGGGTTGAGGTTCTCTAACCTTACAAAAAGAAAAGAGTTTTACAAAAAGGAGAAGACGTTTGGACAACTCCCACTCACAGGTTTCTCTAACCAACGTTTCAGTGGGTTGCTCTTTAAGGACACAGCTACGTAAAATGAATCTGAAGTTGAAGAGCTTTGACCAAAGAACTTCCACCCACAATGTAACGGTTCTGGGAAGAACCTTAACATCACCATAGAACCTATACATCATTATTTAAAAAGTTCTCATGGTTCTTTACGAGTCACCTTTTGTAGTGTACTTCCTGATAATAATGGTTCTATCCCAATTAAAGAGCTGCCTTGATTTTGAAGAGCTTACTGCTGACCTGGATGAAGTAACTCGCTGCTGTCACTGCCTGATATTCATTATCCTCAGCCTGAACGTTCCTCTACAGGTGATTCCCGAGTGGGAATTGCTCAAATAAAGCTGCAGCCTACAGGCACAGCTCCCTAACAGTGAGGACCACCAGCAGCTTTTCCCTTTTTTTTTTATTATTCATGATCCAATAAAGCTTAAGCTAGTCCTAAACACGTCTGCATGTAGCTTCAGAGGTCATGAATTATAAGTGGAAAGATAAAAAATATAGGTGCCTTTGCCATAAACCATAAAATCTCCAACATTACCATATCAAGAGGCCCCCAGCGCATGCCTATTCATAATACAGATGTGCTGTAGGCTAAGGATGATAAACAAGTATGCTGAGAAATACACACGCGGCTCTATCCGCCCCCGTATCAGTGGCAGACCGAATCCGTGGGAACTGAATCATTCCTTCGCTCTCCAATCTAACAGCGGAAGCCGGGAAGAAAGAAACCCGCACACGGATGCCGTGCCTCGCACTGTCACGCTTGTAATTCACCAGCGCCGGCCGCGGCAGAGCCATGCTTCTTAGAAACAACTACATTAAGCAAACAGGGGCCAGGAACAAAACCACTGACCACATGACCTTTGACCTCATAGTGGCGGCAAAGGCAGCTTAGGAAGCACATTGAATTCAATGAAGACGTATATAAAGATGAGGAAGTGAACACAGTGGAACATTTCAGTTACCTTGTGGTCTCCTAATACACCTTTAACAAACAATATACAAACCAGGTTCCACACAACGTTAAGGGTTCTACACCAACTACATCTTTAACTAAAGGAAAATACACCCTTGAGTGAGATGCTGGAGAAGAACCATTGTTTGGAGAAAACTGGAAAGAAAAACCAAGTATGATTATTCATACATCACAACGACTTGTTTAAAGTCTGAAGAACCTCTCAATAATGTGAAGGTTCTAGAGCACTCAAATTATTTCCCACAAAAACTGTATAACTCCGCCATGCATTATTCAGGAATCTTTTTTAAGGGTGCCAAGAATGGTTCCTCAACACTTGTGGTTCCTTAAATTCCTTTTATTGGGTATTTTGAGACATTTCTTAATGTAAGTGTGAAGAACCCTTATGAAGTTTGGGAGTCACCTTTGTAGAGTCCACATGAAGTAATGTTTCTATGGCAACACATTTTTCCCCCCAAAATAAAAAATGACAAAAGGAAAGAAGGTGGGGTGGCGGTTTGGAGAGACAGCAGGAGCCGTGCTTGGTCTCCTCAAAAACGTGTGAAAGAACGGTTCCTTCTGTACATACGCTCTTTACATCTGAAGAACAGAGTTTATAAGATTGGTTCTTTTGGTGCACACCATAATTTAAAGGTCTTCAAAGATTTATTAGGGTTTTTGTGTGGGGGGGGGTTGTTACTTGTTTACTTGTTTTTTTTATTTGTTTACTTGTTTTTAATTTGTTTACTTGTTTTTTTATTTGTCTGCTTGTTTTTTATTTGTTTGCTTGTTTTTTTATTTGTCTGCTTGTTTTTTTTTATTTGTTTGCTTGTTTTTTCTTTGTTTGCTTGTTTTTTATTTGTCTGCTTGTTTTTTATTTGTCTGCTTGTTTTTTTATTGTCCCTGCTTGTTTTTTTTATTTGTCTGCTTGTTTTTGATTTGTTTACTTGTTTTTTTATTTGTCTGCTTGTTTTTTTATTTGTTTGCTTGTTTTTTATTTGTTTGCTTGTTTTTTATTTGTCTGCTTGTTTTTTTATTTGTCTGCTTGTTTTTTTATTTGTCTGCTTGTTTTTTATTTGTTTACTTGTTTTTTTATTTGTTTGCTTGTTTTTTTATTTGTTTGCTTGTTTTTTATTTGTTTACCTGTTTTTTATTTGTTTGTTTGTTTTTTTATTTGCTTACTTGTTTTTTATTTGTTTGCTTGTTTTTTATTTGTTTGCTTGTTTTTTATTTGCTTACTTGTTTTTTATTTGTTTACCTGTTTTTTATTTGTTTGCTTGTTTTTTATTTGTTTGCTTGTTTTTGATCTGTTTACTTGTTTTTTATTTGTTTACTTGTGTTTTATTTGTTTGCTTGTTTTTTATTTAAGTTTGCTTGTTTTCTATTGTTTTAGATTTTTAAACTTTTGTACATTTCATAGAAATGTGTACACTACTTCAAGATTGTTCCTACAGTCTTAAAAATAAAAAAAATATTCTTAATAAAAAATGTGTTTATTTTCTTATGGATTATGGAAGAAGAACCATGTTTGGTTTTCTAAAGTAAACAAATTCTGTAAAAGAAGTGGACCTGATAAACCTTTTTAATACATTAAAGAACTTATGCAATCGTTAACGTTTTAATTTTTCTCCAAGGGTTGTAGATTCAGATGAAGAACCATCATACAAGGCTTCCTGATTTACAGATGAGTTCAGATCACTGGGTTCACTTCTTATTAGCCGTTACTTCAGTGGTAAAGCTGTACAGCTGTCAGATGGTTTGTTGTTGTTCCTGAATGTTTGCTTGGTGTAATTTGGCCACATTAGGTAATGAAAGTGTTCGACCTTAAAATCCTCAGCAGTCAGGGTTTCGTTCTAATGCTTGTCTTTAAGATGATCTGTTCCTCAGACAATGAGGAATTACCAAATTACATTTCCGCTTGTTCTCTCTGGTCGGGAATGATTATGAGATTAACGGGCAGTGTAAAAGCTCCTTAATCCGTCTCCAGCACTGCCCTTTTCTGTGTGGGGTAATCAGATGTTCTTGGACACTCCAGGGATTTTAGCCCTCTTCAGACATTTACAGCACTGCTAGATTACAGACTGGAGCTCTGCTGCTTGGCTGGAAGTAGGAGGCTTAAGGCTGAACTATGTGTTCTGGATTCGGCACCGTATGCATGTCATTGCTGTCCAAATGGAAACACGTATCTCCATTTTTGGTTTATTTTTACTTTTATGCAATCATTTGAAACTCAGCTGCTGGTAACACTGTTGTGAAAAATGTGATGATAAATGGACCAACAGAAATGACGTCTGGTTCCATTGACTTACATTACAATTAAAGTAGGTTGTTGCCTCTTCTTGTAAAACTTGCTATTTTGGAGATACTTGTTTTACTGGGGACAGCGACGATATGAAAGAGGGACGCCTGCTCTCTTAAGGAGGCCCTTTAAGGAAGATAGAGTAATAATCATTTTTCCCACTAATTAAAAGGGAAAAAAACTCTCAGAGCCTCTGGCAATTACAGTCAATTTAAAGGGCCCCATATGATAAATTTGTCTTGTTCTTTTTTTATCTCCACTGGACTTTTATTATATATTTACATATGTTCAGAAAAATAAAAGTGTCATTTTTTAAATACTTGACAAGTCTTCAACCTTTCTTTATCATTTAGAAAATGGCACAGGACTGTTTTTTTATCACTGTGCCCTGTAAGGCCAACTATAATGTAATAATTTTAAACCCTTTAAAATAGCAGCTTTAGGCTCATTCGATGGCTCACTGATTTAAAACAGAGAGAGAGAGAAACAGCATATTTGTATTGGGCAGTGGTGTGAGAGTAACTCATACTCTATATAGTATTATACTGTATATTTGGTTATTTAAAGCAGTGTTTTGTGTTGCTAATGATCATTTAAAAAGACATCAGTTGTCACGCTAATTAAAGACTTTTCTATTTAAAAATTGTGGACTGAGAGACACTTGGGCTCTTCATCTAAAATGAGCTGACTAAGAGTCTTGATCCAGAAATGATAATAGGACATTGGAGCCACAATAAATCTGCTCCTGTTACTCTCCAAACTTACAGTACATCTGAAGGTCTAAAGGAGGAACCTCTACTTTCACTGGACACAAACACACCCACATTTCATTACTATTTCGTGGGCTTAGTTTTTAGTATTTTCCAGTCAAAAAGTCATTATACATCCACATTAACCATTTCCAGCTTGCAAGCAAATAAAGTCTCAAAAAAAAAAAAAAAAACTCTCAATCTCTTTGTCCATTCCCATGCCCCAAATACCAGTGATCTTTCATATGAACTCAAACTGTTTTGTTTTAAACAGTTCAAAAATAAAAATAAAAAATCCCTCATGGGCCCTTTAATGAACAGTGGATAAGGAATTGCTGAAAAAAAAAAAAAAAAAAAAAAAAAAAAAAAAAAAAAAAAAAAAAAAAAAAGTAGAAAAAAAAAAAAAAAAAAAAAAAAAAAAAAAAAAAAAAAAAAAAAAAAAAAAAAAAAAAAAAAAAAAAAAAAAAAAAAAAAAAAAAAAAAAAAAAAAAAAAAAAAAAAAAAAAAAAAAAAAAAAAAAAAAAAAAAAAAAAAAAACAAAAAAAAGAAAAAAAAAAAAAAAAAAAAAAAAAAAAAAAAAAATAAAAAAAAAAAAAAAAAAAAAAGAAAAAAAAAAAAAATAGACATTTATTAATATCTATTCCAATGGTTTCTAAAATACTATGTTATATACTGTTTCTGAGTATAATTAAGGACCACACCAGTCCACAGAGGGTTTCTTATATAAAAAAAATCATATAATTTTCAGCTTCTTTAATATATAGAAAATCACATAGTTTACTACCTTATATCTCTATTAGTGCAATATTACATATAGTGCTCCTGTTAATGTCTTGTTTATGCTCATTTATGTATATAGACATACCTGTCATAGTGTCTTATGTGTATATATATATATATATATATATAGTGTGTGTGTGTGTGTGTGTGTGTGTGTGTGTGTAGTCTAGTACACAACATAAATCATGTACTTGTTTCACTCTCTTCAGGGGGTGAAGGTAGTGACACCACCCTTCCTGTGACACATGACCCATGAACACAACCGTTGATCTTGGTGCCGGCCACAGAGCCTCTACATGCGGATTTGTTAGTCGTCTCCACCATAACACCAAAACTCATCACTGAAGATGACCCGCTGTCATTCTGAGTCACTCCATAACAGTCTGGTCCGACACCATTGCAGTACTTGGCAACGTTGACGTGGTGTTAGGTGCAGTGATCAGTGCATGTAGTGCTGCGTCGTGCAGCCGTCTGCCAATGGTGCTGGCACTAAGAGGATGACTCATGGAGGGCATCACTACTAGCTGAATGTCTGCAGTCGTGGCTGTTGGGTCATTCAGGTACAGCAATCAGGCCCGTGTGTCTACATGCACAGCTGGGTGTAAAACTTGAATCGTTAGTATGTCGCACAATGCCAAACATACCCACCAAGTTTCATTCCTTCCTTCTGGGTGTGTACTTATTCTTTTGATGATGAGTGTGTATCAGTCCTAAAGCCACAGAAAGACAAACAGCCTGTGTAAAGGGTAAATATAGGTTGGGAATGGTCATGTAAAAATTTATTTCTGGTGCAGAAAAATTATACAAAATAAAATTAACAGCATAATATTGTAATACCTTTAATATTTTAAACATAGCAACAACACATAGATTCATTTTTAATAAATTATATATTTGGAGAATTTCGGGTCTAAAGAGTCACATACTGTAGTCCACAGTGACATTAATGTGACCAGTGCACTACGGTATTGTGGGAGGAGCTGATGGCCAGGCTGTGGCCTCATTGACATGCAGGTGCTGACCCTCAGAGGACACTTTATGGCTTATCCACAGAGGAATATATTTCCACTCTGATATTCATTAAGCCTGGCTGCGGAGGGGGGCGGGGACCGCCAGAGAGAAGACACAATTACTGCCCGGGTCAGTCACAGCTCAGAGCACCCACTACAGTGACCAAACACACCCCCTGCCCTGTAAGATCACGCTGTAAAAGCAGACAAGGCCCAGGTCCCCAGTGACCAGCGAGAAGAGCATGCAGAGTGTGCCCCCTATTGACCACTACTGTACAGGAAGCCAGGCACACATTCATGTTCTTTGTTGATTAAGCTGGTTATGTAAGCGGCTGCCAACATGATGCTGGCCTTTTATAGCCAGCAAAGCGCGAGGACGAGGTCACAGTGAGTTACTGTCTGCTACTTGAATTCTCCAAGTGGAGATTAACCACTTAATCTCTAGGCTTCAAATTCAGTTATTAATCTCAAGACCTATTAATAATGCACCGGGCTGCTATGATTATTCAATTACACTCGATTTAAGATATCAGCAGCTAATATTTACTTTCTGATGAATTAGCAGTAATTATTTAGCCATTTAAATGATTATGAGTGTGCATATTTTATACACTCCTTTTGTCCTTCTCATAAATTAGTAAAAGGAATAAATGAAACAGAAATGGGACGCGCTCAGTCGTGCATGTGACGTGAGGGAGGACAGGCCATATCGCTGTACCTGACTGACTATATAAGGTCGACCTGATGTGCGCGCGTTCCATTCGGACTCGAGCTGTTGTGTGGGTGACATCCTTTGCAAGCAAAGTATGCCTCAGGGTAAGAGGAAATACTGGTCACCTCATAGGGCTCCGGGAAGCGGGATTAGGTCAGCGTATCGTGCACTTTACCAGTCGTCCAGATCTACCATAACACGCTGTTGGCGGCAGTGGATAGAAGAAGATCCAGAAGACCTACACCATAGAGGACCTTTAGCGAGCAGTGATGCCCTCCATGAGTCATCCTGTTAGTGGCAGCACCATTGGCAGACGACTGTCCGATGCAGGACTACACGCATGCAGACCACTACAACAACTGCCCTTAACACCATGTCACCGTCACCAGAGACTGCAGTGGTTCGTGAGAGACTGTCATGGAGTGACTCAAATCGGCAGCGGGTCATCTTCAGTAACGAGTCCCGCTTTTGTCTTGGTGGAGACGACCAACGAATCCGTGTGTCACCGTGGTCAGCGCCAAGATGAATGGTTTGTTGTCACATACAGAAGGCCTGGTGTCACTCCATCTTGGCCCCTTCTGCAGGAACTGTGTAGGAATATTTAAGCTGCTTGGGATGGATTATTACAGGACACCATGAGGAGCAGATTCTGGACATGTGACGCATAACAGCAAGCCATTCGTCTTGGTTTACTGATATATACACTGTAGAAAATCCAAGCTAACGTCAACAACATAAAAGTCAACATTCTGCAATCAGTTTTTTAGGAACATGGAACTTTATGAACTCAAAAAGCAAATGCAACTCAAATGACAACAAACTTATTTAAGTGTGTTAAGGAAAATAACCTTTCTGAATTCTCAGTACTTGCTATTCTAAGTTCACATAACATTGTTCCAAGTAATATAATTCACACAATTTAGAATTCAAATTCCAAGAAAATACAGGATAGATATTCTCTACACCTTTTAAACTTACTGTTTTCAAAGACGAGTAATATTTAGCCATGTGCTACAGACCAGACATGGTATAAACACATATGCATACATCCAACAAGTTTGAGAATGAGGTAGAGAACTGGTCTGTTTCCATTTAGCTTATGTTAGCTAGTTTTCACAAAGTGCTAGGCATCATGGACACCATCAGTTTGACCTTTGCGGCACTATTTGGCTGGACAACGAAAAATAACCACTAAGAATCACTGTGCCCTGCGAGTTTAGCTCCCTTATTCATTAGCTTATTGTCATATCGCGTTCACGTTGTCTTTACAGTGGAAACATTAAGCTAGCTAGCTAGATATCTAGCTACTTACTTCAGCCCTAAAAGTCCAAACTCCCTTCCCTCATTCTGATTGGTCCACTCACAGAACATGCCCAGGCAGGTACAGCGTGGGAACCGCTTTATATCAGGAATAAAGTAGTGCTTTATTATATTCTCAGCTAGGTTTTCAAGTGTTTCTCCAAGTGTTTTATTAGAAATGTGAGCTCTGACTTACTACAAACAAGCGGCGTCATGCGAACACAGATTTAATGCAAAATGATTTTTACGGCGCATTCGATGTTGCCTTTACGGTGGAAACAGAGGGGTAGAAATAACAGCCTGAAGAGCAAAAGAAGCTAAGCTAGTTAGCCAAAAGAGCTAAAAGCAAAGCCTTGCTACGACTAGCTTATGTCATTTAGATAGCTACCTGGCTCTGTGTAACCGCTAAAGTTAATATAATTAATGTCAATGTAACGAAACGCAAAGGCGTGTTCACCTTCACTCATTAGCTGGTTTACATGTTCAAATAATCAGTTAGGGTAAACGAAACTGTCTTCCCGCATTCTGATCAAACCTCTCACAGAGCCTGCGCAGGGCAGGCAAAGCACATGCAGAGCTTATTTCTCAGAAAGAAATTTAATAGGCTGATTTTTCTCGACATGAGTTTTCAAGTTGTACTCATTCTCGTAAATGTTAAGCAGAACAAAAGATTTTGAGTTAGAAGAACTTTCAACTTATCAAGCTCAGTCATCAACTTACTATTTCAAGCGTATAGACATCTAATTCTTAATTCAGCTTAAGCTCTATTTTACATTGTACACACACACACACACACACACACACACACACACATATACACACATACACACATACACACACACACAGACATATACACACATATACACACATACACACACACACACACATATACACACATACACACATACACACACACACACACACACACACACAGACATATACACACATATACACACACACACACACACACACACAGACATATACATACATATGTACACACACACACACACACACACACACAGACATATACACACATATACACACATACACACAAACACACACACACACATATATAGTATTATATATATAATGAACAAGATAGGTCAGTCTTTGTGTAAAGGTTATAGATATGCTAGATGGGGAGTAGTAGGGGTTCCCTACAGATTAAGAGGTTTATCAGGGGTCATAAACATAGACCATAAAAAATGAACATAGAGAAAGCTAATGACTGAAACATGTGTCAGGTCAAAGTTGACCAGAAAGAACATGTCAGTAACACAGTTAAAGGTTACGATGACCATATACTGATGTTCTCCAAACCTAATGTCTATCAGCTGCAACCTGTAGCATATAGTTCATTTTCCATGCATAATATTTTTCATGCATTGTTTCACAGATATCCCCAAAAAGTCCCCAAACACTGATTTCTAAAAACAAAATTTCAATGGGCAGTTACTCCTGCACAAACTACAGTAAATCGTGCAAATCTGAGAGCCACTCGTCCTTATATATACTTCCAGTCAAAAGGGCCAATGACTGTGTGAACCAGGATGAATAAATTAAACAGCTAAGGGGTGGAAAAAGCACTAATCGATCGCATGAAACAGATGTGACGGATAAAGACTGAAAAACACCAGTCCTTTGAAACGACAAAAACTGGGCCTTAGACAACATGTGCTCCACCGCAAAGCACTGTGCAAATACGGAAAGCACAGCAGTTTCCCCTCCTCATGTTGCATTAGAAGAGAATAAGAGCAGAACTCATGTCTGGAGGGGGGAGTGGGGGGGGGGGAGGACACACTGAATAAGCCAGCAGAACAGCTGGAGGTCTGCGTTAGCGTAACAACAGTGGACACAGTGGACTCTCAATGGCCTCATTACGATGCGGGCGTGTGACTGCAGATCTCTCAGTGTGTTATTAAGAAAATCCTTTAATGAAAGCGTATTATGTGTGTTACTCACATCAGAGCTGCGAGGAACTTAACAGCCATGAAATGTCACAGTTGTAGTCGCTGCGAGGGCAACTGCACCTCGCACCCCCCGCACCCCCCTCAAGGCCCCTGCAGGGCTGCACATACTAAAACACAGACTTTCTTGCATTTGCCGCTATGCACATAAACACACGCGCGTGCAGCCACCACGCGCCGTGCGTCCTTGGCTTCCTTGCGGCCTTCACCTTGCACTCGCGGCAACACTGAATTTTATGGCTAATTTCACGGCAATTTTATCCTGGCAGTTTTCAGTGGAAATTCCGGAGGAATAATGTGCATAATTTGCATAAATCATTCTGATAGAATGCATATCAGCGTGTAAGGCCCCACACCACCACCCTTGTCTGGCACCGCGACATTTACTTTGTAATCAAAACTGACTTTCCTCCTCAAAACAGTGGACGCCAGAAACCGAAGGCCCCGCTCCCAAAGAGCTTCAGCCTCGCCCACTTTTAACTTGCAGGAGCATCCAAGGTCAAGGCCAGGAGGGCAACAAGGAGAGTCTGAAGAACCACAGGAGGCCCTAGTGTCACTCAGACCCATGGGATATTCATCTTTGCTGCAGTTACATAAAGGATGCATAAGGGCTACTTGTACGTAAGTCAGCAAGCACAACATTAATGCCTAACATTATTATTTTTTTTGTATCAGTTGTACATGATTTTTTGATATCAGGAAAGCTGCAGTCTGTTTAACCCCACCACTGCTGTGTTGTTTTAACCACAGGGGGTCCCTTTCTGGCCCCTATTGCTCACTAGCAGCTCAACATAGAGTTACATAACATACAGAAGGTGCAACAAAGTCCTAGTGCATCTGTTTCTTCCTGGTGCAGCATCTGTTCGCTTCAGCTGGGGTCACTATAGGGTAGTGTAAGGCAATCGTGGGGGCAAAATGGGGTTGGTGGTTGGTGTAGATGTGGTTGGTGTAGCTCAGTGGATAACACCACTACCCGCTAAGTAGCCACCACCACACGTGGGAGACTGGGGTTCGAATCCCAGTCTGGGTGACTATGCTGTGCTACACCAATAAGAGTCCTTGGGCAAGACTCCTAACACTACATTGGCATACCTGTAATGTGATTAACCTTGTAAGTCGCTCTGGATAAGAGCGTCAGTTAAATGCCAGAAATGTAAATGAAATGTAAAAATGGGGAGGCCTTGTGACCAGAGGGTTGATTCCTTGAACCGACAGGACACAACTGAGGTGCCCTTGAACAAGGCACCTTATCCATATAGGGATTCCCATATATCCATATATGTGCTCACTGCCTCCTAGTGTGTGTGTGTTCACTAGTGTGAATGTGTGTATGTGGGTGTTCCACTTCACCAATGGGTTAAATGCACTAGACAAGTTCATCTATGTGCAAGCACAATACTTTCATGTAGAAGTGGCTGAACACAGGTGGAGTGGTGAGTTCCACCCTAGCACTCACTGGGTGGAAGGCAGGAAACGGCCTGGACAGGCAGCCTATGCATCACAGGGCATATAAGTCTATTTTTATATTATATATGCTGTATTATAAATGGTCTAATATACAATTGTGATAACAAAACAATATTGTTTTAAATAGCATATTAATAAAACACACCTCTACCACTAATCTGCATGTATAATCAACTCTGGGCTTGCTGAATAGGGAGCTACGGTTAAGGGCCTAAAGGGCCTCTATTTGCCTAGAGGGGCCCAAACTTTTGCACAAGACTGTATCATTATTATTATTATTATTATTATTATTATTATTAATCTTTTTAATATTAAGATATTGTTATTTATTGTTATTATTATTATTATTATTATTATTATGCATGTTATCATGATAACAATACAGTCATATTATGTAAATGAGTGGTTGGTGTGGCTCAGTGGATAAGGCAACTACCCACAAGGGAGCTACCACACCATCTGGGAGATGGGGGTGTGATTCATGATCTGGGTGACTATGCTGTGCTACACCAATAAGAGTCCTTGGGCAAGACTCCTAACCTTACACTGCCCTACCTGTAATATGAATAAGTCGCTCTGGATAAGAGTGTCAGCTAAATGCCGTAAATGTGAATAGCTTCTTTAACACCCACTCATACCTCAACTTGACTTTTCCAATCTGCTCTGAGATCAGGGCATATCATAACACGGTGATATTAAATCCATGGCGAGTAAATTATCATGGTAATGATGTCATATCGTTTTATCATCCACCCTTTCCATTAATCAGCATCTCTAATCAGTGTGACCCCCTGTATGGGCTCTCCAAATGAAGAGCCACGGCCTAGGGTCCATGACGATACGATCATATGATATCGTTATCATGCAATATATCACAATATCAGTATCATCTGACCTCCCATCCCTATCACTAATCAGCTCCGCTCCAGCCTCAGCCTTTCCTCCAGCCTGCGTTTGTCTGAAAAGAGACGAGGTTGCGGTCAGCCCGCTGCCCCCGCCACCCTGATCCAATGTGAACGTCCAGTAAGCTGGCGCATATTCTTCTGGACTGCCTTCGTTACTCTAATCAGCCTGAGTCAGATCCGCCCTCGCGGCCAAATGGAGGAGAGAAGATGACGGGCGGAAGTAGCCTCTGGATGGTGCTTAGCCACGATTGGCACCTGGTCTGACAAGCGGCCTTCGGGAGAAAGGAAGCACGCTGAGCAAGAGCTGAAAACGGAGGAAAGGCCACTTCATCAGGGCAGGCATGGAGACCAAATAAGGCACTGAAAAGGAAAAACAAAGCAATGAGCCAGTCGTTAGATGTGTTAGTACTGGTTCCCTGAGTAACTGCAGTGGCGAAAGGCGGGTTAAAACGAGGACGCACTAGCCTCAGAGTGGCTTAGCATGGATTCGGGTAGCGCAGGCCAAGTCGGTCTCCCATTGGCTACGGTCTACCGCTTGTCTAGATCTGCAGCTGGTATGAGGGGTGACAATTGGGGACAGTTGTGTCCTGCTGGGACGGATGTTAATCACAGTAATCCAGGGCACGGAAGAGCAAAGAGCCATAACGCAGTAACGCTAAATGACATGTCTGCCTCATCCTTTTCAGACCAGCTCATGAAGGGGGGGCCTGGGCCCTGGCAAGGGGGGGCCCCTGGGGCAGGTTTGAGGGCACCCTGCAATAATTACGCGAACATAACAGGATTTTTGTTCCTGGGCTGTCTGTGTATTATATGACCAATTTGCGTATGTGTACACATCTATATAACATTCAACACACTGTTTCTATGAGGCAGGACTATGGATGTGTGTGTATGATTAGTTATTGTAATGTCCATATACATTCAGCTAGAACAATCAAAAAATGGTGACTCATTTCCTAATAAACTTCTTTTGAACTTCAATTCCTGCCATCTAAACAAGCAGCTATTCATTTACTTCTACCATCAAAGAGTGTTTTTGTATATTCTGTAGTGCTCTGTAGGTTGTCTTGATCCCTGACAGGCCATGCCACAGTATGCTTCGTAGGCCTCGCTCATCTTAGCAGATGCTTTCACGGAACACTTCTCTGTTCTTGTCTTGATAAATTGGCCACAGACGTGGTAGAACGCGTCTGCCGGATGCTGCAACCTCTTGGTGCCCTCTAAATGACCTGTAGCTCTGTATGCACTGTCCACTCACTCAGCTGTTCCAACTGAAATGGCTGCTTTAACACACCTGTGTTTGTACTGCTATGTAGACTACTGGACAGTTCCAGACTGTCCAGTTTTTGGATGTTCTGGAAAATTCCGGACAGTTCTATAAACGTTTGGAGAGTGCGCTAAGGTCCAGAAGCTACTTGAAGTCTACTCAGCACTGAATCTGGAAGGGTTCTGGAAAATAGATGACTTTTTAAGACATCATTGTGCTGACCTAAAATGCAAAGTTAAGGCAGACCAATATGGAGACCATATTATGTACGGTTTAGATCTTAGGAATGAAGAAAAGACACTTCCGGGAAGAAGAATAAAATAAACATTTGTGATCTGGTGTAATTGATGACGGTGGTTTTATTAAGCCAGATGGAATTTACTTGTTTACTGAGAAATTGTTCACATCTTGTTTTTTTCCCTTTAAAGGTGCATGTATTGGTTTAGATATCCCATAGTGCCTCGCTGTCATGGCTACAAAAGGGGTAAAGATTTTAATACAACACTTTCATACAGAAAAGGAAAATCAGTGGGGGAAATAAAGAATTTCAAAAACTGGAAGATACTGTAACTCCTAACACCCATGGAAGACCCTGTAGACCACCAAACCAGACCTCAACATCACTGAACGTGTTCTGAGTTACTTGGATCAAGAGAAGCAGAAAACGCAACCAACGTCTGAGGGTCTTGTAAGTAAATCTTAAAGTCTTAAACCCCTGCAGATTTCATAAGCAAACACAGAAATCATAAAATCATAAAAAACTGGACTGAAATGATGTCGTTCTATGAAATTTCATTCCTCAGAAATGAATAACATGAGCTTAAAGTCTGTTTAGACTAGACAGTAAAGACATGAGGGGTATCTCTGGCTTTTAGCCACTGCTAAATAAAATAAATATCATACGTAATTAATTGAATACGATAATAATCCAGGTTTTTTTCAGTGTCCATCTTTTTTTTTTTTTGATAATTGGATGCACGAGGGAGGGGGTGGTATGGGGGTTTCCTCTAAGCACCAGGAGATGGAGTGAATGACCCAGTGTGCTGTAACAGCATCTGTTTCTGAGTGTGTGCTGAGCAAACAAGGCAATTTACAGCACATCAAGGGAGTAGCCACATAAAACACCACCACCACCCTCTAACCACCCACTCCCCGCACACACTTCAGACATGCTGCTCAGAAACTGCATGTGAAGCGTAGCAATACAGATTACAGCCGTTTATAGAGAGCCTGAGAAACTTGCCCCGAGTTTTTCATAGCTGTTGTTTAAACATGACACTGCTGTTTTACTGGGGACTCGATCCATTCAGTCCAACACTGGGAAAATGTCACTGACACATACCATGTATTGTGAAGGTGCTCATAGGTGCTGTGATATTATGGCTTTGTCATATTGCTCATTCTTTAAGCTTTTGATGTTTTTTATCGTTTTGCTTAGCTAATTTACTGTAAGTACACAGTTATAAACACATGATTATTA
>JAMWET010006648.1:45000-113311 GCA_024036415.1 Prochilodus magdalenae | reverse complement strand
AGTTTTAGCAACTTCAGTACACATGAGATGTTGCTACACATACAAGTGTATTCCAATCATTTTCAAGGTCAAATAAATGTAAATGATCTACATAGAACACCTTTTAGATCATATTGTTTGTGGAGTATTGTGGAATACCATTATTTGTAGAATTGATTATCAACAGTGCACTGTAGAGTCAGTGTGTGTCAAGCACTAGTACTAGGATCAGGATTTTGATGTGTTAAGAATATGTGCTTTGGCAAATTCTTTTTCCTGTGTGTGTGTGCGTGTGTGTGTGTGTGTGTGGTTACAAAGTCAGAGCTGACCAAGGGGTTGAAAACGTTAAAATCAGCAGATTCATGCTGACTGTTTGTGGGACAGACAGGGGAAGCTGCCATTTTAGGCCTGCCTTGTGCAAAATGCGTGTATTTTAGATCTCCATATCCTATCCGTATCCGTTTGTTCACCAAACACGCCCACAAATAGTACATAGCTACAGTTGAAACCAAAAGTTTACATACACTATATAAAAAGACACATATGCATTTTTTTCTCACGGTCTGACATGAAATCAGAATAAACTTTTCCCTTTTTAGGTCAGTCAGGATTACCACAATTATTTCTATTTGCTAAATGTTAGAATAATGAGAGAGGAATTTTTTTAAGGCAATTTTTATTACTTTCTTCAAGCTCAAAAGTTTAAATACATTTCATTAGCATTGGGTACTATTACCCTTAAACTGTATGACTTGGGTCAAACATTTTGGATATCCTTCCACAAGCTTTTCACAATAGTTGGCAGGAATTTTGGCCCATTCCTCCTGACAGAACTGGTGTAACTGAGCCATGTTTGTAGGCCGCCTTGCTCGCACATGCCGTTTCAGCTTCGCCCATAAATTTTCAATAGGATTGAGATCAGGGCTTTGTGATGGCCACTCCAAAACATTAACTTTGTTATCCTTAAGCCACTTTGTAACCAGTTTGGCAGTATGCTTTGGGTCATTGTCCATTTGGAAGATCCATTTGCGCCCAAGCTTTAACTTCCTGGCTGATGTCTTGAGATGTTGCTTCAGTATTTCCACATAATGTTCTTTCCTCATGATGCCATCTATTTTGTGAAGTGCACCAGTCCCTCCTGCAGCAAAACAACCCCACAACATGATGCTGCCACCCCCGTGTTTCACAGTTGGGATGGTGTTCTTAGGTTTGCAAGCCTCCCCCTTTTTCCTCCAAACGTAACGATGGTCATTATGGCCAAACAGTTCAATTTTGGTTTCGTCAGACCACAGGACATGTCTCCAAAAATTAAGGTCTTTTTCCCTGTGTGCATTTGTAAACATTAATCTAGCTTTTTTATGTTTCGTTTGGAGTAATGGCTTCTTCCTGGCAGAGTGTCGATACAGAACTCGTTTCACTGTGGATAATGATACACTCTTACCAGCTTCAGCCATCATGTTCACAAGGTCTTTTGCTTTTGCTCTTGGGTTGATATGCACACTTCGAACCGAAGCATGTTCATCTCTGGGACACAGAACCTTTTTCCTTCCTGAGCGGTATGATGGCTGGACATTACCATCTTTTTTGTACTTGAGTATAATTGTTTGTACAGATGAACGAGGCACCTTCAGGCATCTGGAAATTGCACCCAAGGATGAACCAGACTTGTGCAAGTCCACAATTCTCTTCCTGATATCTTGGCTGATTTCTTTCGACTTTCCCATGATGTTACTCAAAGAAGCAGCGTGTTTCAGGTGTGCCTTAAAATACATCCACAGGTGTGTCTTTAATTAACTCAGATGTTGCCAATAAACCTATAAGTAGCTTGCAAAGACATGACATCATCATATGGGCTGTCCCAAACTGTTTAAAGGCATAGTAATCTTAGTGTATTTAAACTTTTGAGCTTGAAGAAAGTAATAAAAATTGCCTTTAAAAAATTCCTCTCTCATTATTCTAACATTTAGCAAATAGAAATAATTGTGGTAATCCTAACTGACCTAAAAAGGGAAAAGTTTATTCTGATTTCATGTCAGACAGTGAGAAAAAAATGCATATGTGTCTTTTGATATAGTGTATTTAAACTTTTGGTTTCAACTGTATTACATAGCTATTCTTCAAACTCATTTCATTCCTTAGATTGGCTCAGGTTTTTTATTATTTCTGTGCATTTACGACTGATCTAAGATAAATGAGCTCTGCTCAGAAAAGTACTCAGGGGAAGCACCCAGATCTGAAACATTCCTTAGGATTTCAGTAGGCGTTCGGGTAGGCTGAAAAGTTTTTAATCTTTAACGACATTTTACATATTACTTCAGATTTTCCATGTGCCAATTCTCTCGACGTTTATCGTATTGTCTTTATTGTTTGCTTCCTCCATCATGGCTGGAACCAGATTCCTTGGATGTTTTGGCTTTACACTGATTTTGAATAAAACTGTTTTATAAACTCCTAGGATTTAATGTCTGTGGTGTGATCAAGACCTGTGTCATCTCAAATTGCCACAACATCCTATTCTTCAGAGTCTGGAGAGGGATCAGCCTCTTTGTGTTTCCTCTACAAGTAGGAACTCCCAACACACACACTTGTAAATACAGAAGTACTTTTATTAGCCCTGCAGGAAATATAAATATACATAAAGCTAACAGGATGGTTAGCCTACAGGTGGTAATGAAAATTTTACTGGGGCTCTGTCACCAATCATTGTTAAGAAGCAGTTTCTTCTTACAACCCAATTCCACACTTTCAGCAGGATTCTGGCATTAACCAATATTTTGCATGGCTTCCAATGGCATTAGGTCACTAGTGTTTATTGATGATGTGACAGAAGACAGAAGCAGCCAGATGAATTCTAAAGTGTACAGGGATATACCTTCTGCTCAGATTCAACCAAGGTTGATTGGACATCGCTTCACAGTACAGATGACCCAAAACATACTGTGAAAGCAACCCAGGAAGTGGAATATTCTGCAATGGCCAAGTCAGTCACTGGATTGCTGTGTCACTGTCCAAATATTTCTGAGCCTAACTGTAGATGTATAGGTTAGATTTGGTAAGGGACTAAAACAATGCCACTGCATGACTTGTTAGATCATATTCCATATCAGAAAGGTGGCTAAACGTAGAAAGGGTTAAACCTAGCAGTATAACAAAGGCAGTATGTTGAGTTGGGACATTTTGTAGTAATATAATTATGTGTATAAAAGCTATTGAGATTAGTCCAGAAAAACATTTTACTACAGTCCAGCATGGGTTAAATGTAAAAGGTGTAGTGTTATGTGGGCTGCACTTAAAGCACAATTTGTTTTGAAGCAAAATCATCAAATGCTATAAAAAATAGGAATTTCCTTATTCTTTCAATACAGACCAGCAGGGCTTAATGATACTAGTTTAATATGTGTAGTGTATGTGTAGTATGTTGGCTAAGTTCTACTCGTGCTGTTTTTATTAAGGTGATATCATTTAACATTCAAAAAACATCTCACTGCACACCAACAGGGCTTAATTAAACCAGTATAGTAGGTGTAGTATGTTGTTGAAGGTTCTACTCGATACAGTCGATTGAATCAGTTTCACAGATTCATTAAGTACAGAAACACAAACGACAATGAACCAAAAACGACAAGAAACAGAGAGAACTGGACACTGAGATCAACTAGCAAACAAACACAGGGCCTTACATGGAGAAAACCAAAATTGAACGGCCATACACGTGTAGATTACATATTGTAGTGTTTTAAAGACTGGAGTCCCAGACACGCCATACAGACAGCGAGGCTTTAGAATAACAGCAACTCGCACCTGCCCCCTTTTACATTTTACATTTCTATAAAATGTTTTTAGTTTTTATAATTTTATGATGAATTTTAAAGTATTACAGTATATACATATTCCTGACTAAAACAGATAAAAACAGAGAGGACATTTAACAACGGGGACAAGAGGATAACGTTTAACAAGAGGACAACGTTTAATAAAAATCTGACTTTATTATTACAATTTCTACATACTGTTTTGCACATTGTTAATTCAGAAAAATACATTCACAATTTCAACACAATTCAGTCTTAGTAATTCAGCAATATTCATAATCCTGTATTTATTGAAATATGTTTTAAATCAAATGACATTTCATTAAATACAATAATTATTTTTTAAATTAAAACAAGTGAGAATTTCATAACAGATGACACGATCTACATTAACATTTGTGAAAACGTTTTCCGATAGTCATGAAGTGACAGGTTTTGTGTCCTAACACTTTTTAATGAAATGATAAAGCATGTTAAACTGTAGCTGGTGTTTTTCTGGTAGGGTAAATACACAATGCTGATTAAACACAGACAGTTTATAGTAACACTGAATGAGAATCTACTGTACTGAGTTATAAGGTGAAGGTTCTAATACTTACACCCTGTAATAAATATCTTTATAGTTTCCTATTAAATAGGGGCTGTTTTTAAGATGCTATTAACCTTATTGAAATGCCAAACACTGAAATGAGTTCTGTTTATTTTATTTTACAGTAAAATGCTTTTATCTGTTGAAGTAGAAAGAGTTTAAATGTCCAGGATTTTTATTTTATTTTACTTTTATTATACTTTAAGTTGCTGCTTATGGGAAAAGCCTTTATTGATGTGTATGTAGGTTTATGTCAGTTGTTATGAAACACTGTAAATGCCATGCAGGCATGATATCAATGTCTGAAATGCTGATCATTGTGGGAAGAGTGCTGTGCGCTCTAATTGGTGTAGCTCAGCATTTGCTACCTGTAATACGAATAACCTTGTAGGTCGCTCTGGATAAGAGCGTCAGCTAAAATGCCTAAATGGAGCTGGTTATTACTGACGTTATTCACACTTATTTACTTGTTTTACTGGT
Source organism: Prochilodus magdalenae (assembly GCA_024036415.1). Classification (NCBI taxonomy): domain Eukaryota; kingdom Metazoa; phylum Chordata; class Actinopteri; order Characiformes; family Prochilodontidae; genus Prochilodus; species Prochilodus magdalenae. Next base: position 108,451 of record JAMWET010006648.1, on the reverse strand, counting down.
TTTAACTGCTTAATTATTAGTTTGATTTCATGTTTTTGCACTTTGTAGATGCTCTTCAGTCTGTATTAGATAAATGATTACTGATGAACGTCAGTAATGAACAGCTCCATTTAGGCATTTTAGCTGACGCTGTTATCCAGAGCGACCTACAAGGTTATTTGTATTACAGGTAGGCCAGTGCAGTGTTAGGGGTCTAATTGGTGTAGCTCAGCATTTGCTACCTACCAGTTTCACAAACTACAAAATGAATGCCAATTAATGGAATGAAAATAAGCAAAGAGGTTTTAAATGCAGTTAATTATAATAAAAGAATATAAAAGTATATCTTTAAAAATCAACATCAGAGCGTTTGGTATTGTTTAACCTTTGGCTGAGTTTCAACAGGCTCAAATCTCCTTTCCTGAGCAGATACACTATTCAGGTCTCAGTCAGGTGGTCTATTCCTCTTTCACAGGCATCACAACCACATCATCATAACCTGAAAGTAATAATTGTTACTTCATTTTAAAACCTCGTAACACAGACATGACATCATCACTATCACTGTACAGTCCTGCGTATGTAACACTACAGTGATGCAGATCCATGTCTAACTAATAACACTCTGCAATGTCGTGTGCAGGAGTAAAGAAAACAGGTGGAGACTCACCTGCTGCACCTCCTACATCCTGTCTAGCAGGGATGACATCATCATAGCCCTCTGGTGTGTACACTGCACCTACATATTCAGACAGAGTTTGATGGCAGTGAGAAACAGATCTGGTTTATTAATGAACTGATATGTGTGTACACTGTGTGTTTATAATGAATTCTCCATTCTTAGATAAACTAACCTGATGTAATGTTTGGATTCTCTCCAGCAGAAATGACATCATCATAGGTCTCCACTTTGTCCTCTGTTTAAATGTAGAAATAAATACCAGTAAATGTGATTATTAAAGCTTAATTATACAGTTCTGTCACATTAAGAGGCGCATCTCTCACAGCAGTAACTGATGGTGCACTGTTAGTGGTGAGAGTGAGTACTAGCAGCACTCTAGATCTCAGCTACTGTACAACAGCTACCAGACTGGGAGGAGAAGGAGTAGCTACTACAGCAACACACTGTTCATATTACGGTACGTAGATGAAGGGAGCGGTAACTGCTGAATTGTGTGTGTGATGAACAGATTTTTACAATTTCCATTAATGCTCTGTACCAGTGTTTTCTCTACATGTGAATCCTGCTCTATTAGTCATGTACCAATATGTGGTGATTCTACACAAACCAAACTAGAGCTGCTGTACTGCAGGACAGATGGGAGATTTAACAGTGCTGAAAACACACCTGCTAATCTATCCAGTGTTTGTCCAGCAGAGATGACATCATCATAGTTCTCTGGAGTGTCTTCTGTTCCCACATCACCTAAAACAGATGAGTAACAGATTTTAACAGAGAGAGTTCAGTGGTCTTTCAGTGAAGTGGTCTCTATAAAGACACCCACCTTTCAGGTCACTGGTGGTGACGTCATTATAATATTCAGGCTTTTCCTCATTTACAGCCTTTCCTGGAAGAGAAAGAGGAAAGTTCATTTCTCCATCAGTCTATCAGCTGGATGGTCCTGCAGGGGTAAATACTGGAGTAGCAGTTATACTATTATAGTTATATTATTATATTACAACACTGGTGAAGACACTGATGTGAGAGTATCTGGGTAAATCAGCTGTAGAGAAATCAGCTACATCTACAGAGGAACTGAATCTGATCTGTACTAGACCTCCATCTTACACTGAGACACTAAATCTGACCCCAGCTCCCATAAAGACACAGCACAGCACATGGTCAGAGAATAAAACATAGTGCTGTGTGTAAAATGCTTAGAACACTACAGTAGATGGGTGGCCTGGAGTTTCTAAATACATCCCAGAAAATAATATTTCATTGTGATGGTAGAAGGTCTCTAAAATCCAAATATACACATCTGTAGCTGCACCAGCTCCTCCAAAATAAGGGCTTGTAGATTTAGAATATTTACATAGATCAATTGAATGGAGTTTCACACGCACACACACACACACACACACACACACACACGCCCTTTACCTGAGAGAAGCTCCTCATCCACATCCTCATATCCTGAATGCTCTGTTTCAGAGAGGACACTTCCTGTTAGAAATGTACAAAAGCACTTTAAAGGTTTTATTACAGTGACCTGTGTAGCTGAAGGAGAGATCTGTTCAGCCACAAACTCACAAACACCCACACTCATCTATCTCCTATCTTCTCTCCCTGCATCTGTCTGAATGACTCAGGAACTCACACGCACGCACACACACATTCACTCAATGCTTCATCGTCACTTTTTTGCATCTTTTGTTACAATGTGTTGTTTATAATGATAGAGTTTAAAGATCAGTCTGGTAGAAATCCTCTTTAGAGACCCCCCTCATCAACAACTACTCTAAATAGATAAATAAAGATCTAGGTGGCTATTGATGATCGTAATTTGGAGAGTCTCTCAGCTCTCAGTAATTTTAACAACTGAAGGGAGTAAACGTGGTCTGCAAGTTTAGAAAGGTGGTGAAAACTAAGATGGTGATTTACATAGAAACATTTTACACTCATCATGTTTAAATCATGCTTAGTCTTAACCCTAACCCCCCAAAGCACCCAATCCCCTGTCTCCTGCCCCCCAAATGAAACATCTTTAAATCTTTATGAATCGTGTGAGATATTAATCATTAATATGGTTCCCTCTAGTAACAGGCTTCACATATCATTTACCCATTGGAGTCTTTCCTTTAGTGATGAGTCTGTGGTCAATCTCTTCATAGACTGCCTCAGCCGGAGCCTTACACCTCCTCTTAGAGAGCACTGTGAGGGAGACAGAGAGGAACATGGAGCCAGTTCAGTAGAAGAGAAGACTGATGACAGACTGAAGGACTAATGATGTTTAGAGAATGTACAGAAAGTGGATTGTAGATGATCTCTGAATCTCTCTACCTCTCCTGAGCCGTCTGTTCTGGTACAATAGCACAACCAGAAGCACTAAGGCCAGGAAGAGCAGCACTCCCAGAACCAGGAGAGACACTGGATAGATGGATGGAACAGCTGCTGATGGAGTTTCTGAGAGAGTAACTGCCTCTATCTCTGTCTGACCAACTGTAAAAAATAGAAACTCCATGGAACAATGCATGTAACGACATCTAGAAACATCTAATAAATAAATAATAGAGTACCTGTGATGGTAGTTACAGATGGAACAGTGGGTGTAGATACGTCTTCAAATAGAAAATCAATATTAATTGAATGAAGAACTTGTTAAACCACAGTAGAATTTATTCATTCAATAATTATACAGCCAGTGTTTATTTTTATCTTTTTCTCCATAACTATAACATTATTTACAAAGACTATTGCAGATACCTTTCAAAATAAACAACAGGAGAAATCTGTTGATCAGATCTACAATCCCGAAAGGTAACAGACTCCTCTGACCTGTACAGGTGACTCCAGCATGCTGTCTGTGGGAGCAGTCAGTGTGGTTCTTCAGGGAATGAGGACAGTCCCACAGGTGAATCTCATTCCCTCTACACTTCACTCTGTTCAGCCAGACAGGCCCTGAACCAGCTCCAAACACAGAACTCCCATCAGCACTCAGCGCCGGCCCACAGCCCAGCTGCCTGCAGACCACCAGAGCATCCCTGATGTCCCACAGATCATCACAAACAGACCCCCACACAGCATTATGATACACCTCCAGCCTCCCAGAGCAGCTTCCATTTCCACCCCTCAGCCTGAGAGGCAGGTGATCTACACCACACACGAGGAGATACAGAAACACTGATGAACTAGTGCAGTTTCAGAGCTCATTAGCATATTCAGTAGGGTGTATTTTTCTGAGGCCAAAAATCTTAGATGAAGTTAAAAACATTGGAATGTAAAGTCAGGTCCAGAAATATTTGAATGTAAAAAGTTATTGTTACTACAAGTAACTGTTATTAGAGAGTTCTCTACTACCGCATACTGGAGTTAAAATAAAATCATTTCATATATATCTGTACAGACATTTTTTGCACTTACTACTAAGATATGAAATTTCTTAACTGGTGATGGTGATGGTCATTAACTGCGGTTCTCCTCAGTTTCTGCTTGTTCTTGCAATGTTTTACCTTTCAGTAAGTGAAATGAATTTTACAGCACATTGCATTTCTTTGACTTGTCCTAGGCTGTCTTAGTCTTGGGTTGCTTATGCTGTGTGAATTGGTTCACTGTCCATCTGCAAAATGATGCCCATTTAAATTAAAGCTGAAAGTCTAATATAATCTCCTGTATGCTAATTTAAACTAATAACAGCTAAAACAATTTATTCAATGTCCAAACACTTATGGACCTGACAGCACTGAACCCAGAATCCAGCAACACTATTATCAAACTCTGAACTCAAAGGTTAAGTGTCCTTACACAAAGATTGACCTTGGTGAAAATATGAGGAGAATTTCAGATGGTGTTGCAGCAAAACATGCTTCTTCTCTCCTGTTAGTGCAGAAAACATTTGTTTATTAACATCTTAACTGGTTTATTCACTAATGCAACTCTACACAGCAATAAATTATACAGATTCACAATTCTTAGATATTTATCTCTACTGTAATCATTATGTTCACTTTCAGACAGAAATTATTCTACTCATGATATAAATCAATCACACAGAGAGAAACTGACCTGAGCAGGTAATGCGAGCCACCTCATCACGATTATCACAGCTGTTCTGTCCCCAGGGGGAAGATGGACACCTCCACAGAGTGGAGTCATGTTTCCTACATTTCAGATTATCCAGCCAGTTAGGAGCTGATCCCACTCTTGCTTTGGATTGGCCCTCACTGCCAGATCTTCCACAGTTCAGCTCCTGACAGATTAAACTGGCTGTTTCTTTATTTATATCATTAGCACACACGTTACCCCAGGTTCCATTGTAGAACACCTCCAGATTCCCCTCACAGCCCTCAGTGAGTCTGATCTCTTTATACTCTGGTGGGAGAAGAATGTTCACTGTTAAGTCCTGGGATATTTCAGAATCAACATAGAGTAACTGCTTCAGAGATGTAACCTGCACCTGTCAGTCATCCCTGTACCTGAGCACACGACTCCTACATCCTCCTTGTGTCCACATTCATCCTCTCCACACAGCTGAAATCTGCAGTTCCACAGAGACGTCTCGTTCCCCTCACACTCCACCTCATTCAACCATATGGGTCCAGTTCCAGGTCCAAACTGAGCTGGTACTGGGGCACTGAGGGCCACTCCACACTGCAGCTGTCTGCAGACCACCTGCGCATCCTTAATACCCCACAAGTCATCACAAACTGTCCCCCATGAGCCGCTGCGGTAAACCTCCAGCCTTCCTGCACAGTCTCCTCCAGAACCAACCAGCCTGATGGAGCTGTGAGCTGAAATTACACATACAGTAAAGTGACAGAGAGACATAGAGAGAAAGAGAATCCCAAGTTCTGCTCCAAGTACGTCACTTATTTATTCAAGATTTCTAATGTATTTAAATATGTACTACACACTTTCTATACACAGCTTTTATTAGTGAAGGTGGAGTTTCTTAGCTGCAGGCTGGACGTTTAATACCCTTTCAGTGTTTTTACTTAAATTTACACGTCTGTTTATATTTGTTCATAAATAACTCTACATTACTTACCTGAGCAGGTGATGTACAGCTGTTCTCTGGAGCTGCAGTTGACTGCTTGTGCGCTGCTGCAGTTCCCCAGATGAGCTTCACTCCCAGAACAGTTGAAACTTGTCACACACATGTGGCTGTGTTCAGGACTGTATGGAGAGGAGCTGGAGAAGCTGAACACAGAGCCGCAGCCTAGCTGTCTGCAGACCACAGAGGCCACAGACTCACTCCAGGAGTCCAGCAGAACTCTCTTCCAGTCCTGCCGGAAGTACACCTCCACCTCCCCCTCACACTCCATCCCTCCAGACAACCGCACTCGCCCCTCATGTAACGCCAGAGAGGAACCTGAAAAACATTAATATTAATTTTAGAAATTTTGAGATGCTTCATTTTACCTGACTCTTCTACATTTAGACACTCTGTACACTCAACAAACTCACCACTGCAGATGACTCCAGCGTCCTGTTTATGAGAGCATGCAGTTCGACTCCATGATGAAATGGGACATTGTGACAGGTGTGTTTCGTTCCCCTGACAATCAAACGCATCAGCCCAGATCCGGCCACTCCCCTCCCCAAACCAGTCTGACCCCACCACAGCCACAGCACTCCCACACTTCAGCTGACCACAGAGGACACTGGCAACTCTCATATCCCAGCTTACATCACACACTGTGCCCCACTCACTGAGGTACTGGAGCTCCACTCGACCAGAACAGAAGTCAGAGCCGTTCACCAGCCGAGCCCCTGTGTGACCTGAACACAGAGATTATATTTAAACAACAGATACAACAAAAAGTCTTGCACAATAATTAATATGGTGAAATGTATAGGCTTTTATGTAAACAGAATGGGCACTCGCGTTTTAGTCACAACTTTTACACATCCATCAATCAATGGATCCATCAAGTCACTGAATAAACAAGAGCACAAACAAAAAACTACATTACTTCATTAACAGGCTGCTAGCGGTGCTCTTTAGGCGACCCTGCCAGTCTGCAGTGAAGGCAGAGGGGTAAAGTTCAGCTTTATTATCACCCCAAGAATTTTTAATTGCCAGCTTCATGATCAAATCTCCTAGTTCTACCTTAAATGTAACCTTAGGTACCAGAACATAACTGCTGCACTATTTAAGGTGGAATGAGAAATGTTGCTAGGTCGCAACCGAGACATCATTGTATTTCCAGCAATTTGTACGCGTGTTATGAAGAAATGCTACCATAAAATGCTATTTCTGGGTCTCTTTGGTAACGTGTGCAGCCATCTTTTCAAAGACTCTGTTTGAGTGTGCTTCTAAAAAAGTTTGAAGGGCCATGTAGCCTCAACACTCAACAACAAACAAGATAACCCTACCCCAAAATGTGAAAGCACAAAACGGAGCGGTAGGGCTACGTTTCACCTTACCCTTGGAAAGCAGACTACAAACACTTAGATAGACAGGATAGATAGCAGGAGGCACCTCAGCTCCTCAGTGTTTCAGTTGTGATTAATATCAAATATTATACTTAACCTGAACATACGACTCCCACATCACTGTCATGGGAGCAGTTGTGTTTGAGTGAAGATGATGTTGAACAAAAGGAAATCTCAGATTCATCCCCTCTACACTGAAGCTCCTCTGACCACACCTGACCCTCCCCTCTGCCAAAAGCAGCTCCTCCCAGCACCTCCACAGGAAGCCCACAGCCCAGCTCTCGACACACAACCTCTGCATCCTGCTGGTCAAAGTCAGCATCACACACCGTGTACCAGGACTCTCCATGAAGCATCTCCACTCTCCCAGAACACAGATGGGGACCATCAATAAGTCTGGACTTTCTGTGACCTGTGTGTGAGATGCAACCACATGAAAACACATAGAAGTGACACTGATGATGTGACAAAAGACCACAGAGGCAATGTAAAACTGTTTTAGGAAGAACACTGGAACTCACAAGTGACTTTTATTTCTATAACATCATGACATCATATAACACTTTAGAATATAAAAATATAGTTATTTTCATGACTGTTCAAAACCTGGTTAAATTTTAATTAAGGACGAATTATTGATGGAGAGGAGAAACCTCCACTCTCACCTCAGATTTTAAAACACTAAAGTGTTTCTGTCCCTCTGTTCACTGTGAGAATCAGCTCATTAATATGTTCAAGATGAGGAATACAGTTTTGTGGACTGATTGAACTAATTATGTAACGAGGATAATACGGACTGAAGGAAGTAAAAAATGGTCTAAGACTGAACTTTGAAGGTGTTCATGGGAAGAATAAAAATACCTCTGCTTTTCTTTTCTTATGATGAAAGTAATTCTCCCATATGGAATGTAAGCTATAATAAAGACTAGGGGTACACACATTAAACACTGAACAGTTAATTACTTAATTCAATTTACTGCAGCTTTTTGTATTAATACAGATTAAAACCTACCTGAACACTGAATTCCCATATCTATACCATGACTACAGCTGTGTTTGCCCCATCCCCGTGATCCACAGTGTTTGAGTGTAGGCTCTGATCCACTGCAGTCCACATCACTCATCCAAATTGGTCCAGATCCTGCCGCAGTAGGATGCAGACTCAGTGGCTCCCCACAGTTTAACTCTCTACACACCACTGCAGTATTAATTATATCCCAGCTAAAGGCACACACTGTTCCCCACTCTCCTCTATGAAGAACCTCCACTCTCCCAGCACAGTGACTTCCACCACCCACCAACCTCACACTGTCTGTGAGAGTGAAAAGTGAGAGAGAATAAAGGAATTTAAAGATCAAATTAGAAATCATTATACAACTTCTTTTAAACATGAGATGTGGTAAAATACAGGGCCAGTCTAAATAAAAAATAATAGTTCATTAAGTAGTAAATAGTAATAGTTAAAAAGCAAAAAATCAATGAAAACTCTTACCAGCACACACCAGACCCACATCACTGTCATGGGAGCAGTTGTGTTTGAGTGAAGGTGATGTTGGACAGGAGTGAATCTGAGATTCGTTGCCTCTACACTGAAGCTCCTCTGACCACACCTGAACCTCCCCTCTGCCAAAAGCAGCTCCTCCCAGCACCTCCACAGGAAGCCCACAGCCCAGCTCTCGACACACAACCTCTGCATCCTGCTGGTCAAAGTCAGCATCACACACCGTGTACCAGGTCTCTCCATGAAGCACCTCCACTCTCCCAGAGCAGTGTGAACCACCAACCAGCCTGACTCCTACAATATTATTATGAGGAAGAAGATCATGTCTAATGGTACACAGACTTATTTAACACTACTTCTACTGAGCTTACGGGATAACATTGTCACTGTTCTGTGTGATGCACTGTATTCTGCACAACAGATTAAGTACACTAGTACACAAGACCCATTCATATGTTCAGTCTGTTACTGTGTGTTTCTTGGACCTCTGCACTTCATAACAGTAAAGAGGACCAGGTTTTGCTGAACTGCAACTACACTCCTGCATTATTTCACATCATTACTATGTTTGTGCCGGTGATGGAACTTGTGTTGTTTCAAATTCAAAAATATTCTAAGCTTAGTTTGATCACAAAGGTCACCATATAATGTACAGAGAGAACAATTAATAAGTCAATAATCAATAAATGACAAACTAACTGTCTAACAGATTCAATATACATGTACCATCACAGAGTACGTCAGATGTTTAAGGTTAAACATGCTTTTGAGGTTTTAATGTAGAAAAAGTCAATACAGACTAATGGTGAAAAAACAGGGCAAGGTCCGCTCAAAAGGTTGTGCAACAAAATATTAAGTTAAGGGTACCATCATTTCTGTCCAGGCCTGTTCCAGGAGGTTATTTTTTTAAATAATTCTGTTGAAGCATGGTTGAAAAGCAATGTCTGACTTTCATTTGTTCATTTTCATAGAATTTTTATTTATTATTACTTTTGTCAGAATAAAGTTATTTCTGTTACCATTGTGTTTTTTCTTTCATTAACCGAGGGATACCAACAATTTTGTCCATGTGTTTCATTCTATTCAAATATTCCCATTCAGCAATGCAAACTAAGTTATTACCTGTTTACGGGCAACATACTCTAAACATTAGACATAAAAAATTCCTTTCACCTGCCAACAATGGATGTAAAATGGGACACATGTTTTAGTATATTTTTAATTAACATTCCACGCCATGTATTTATTTCCTATTTCCTTCACTCCACATTAAGGGAATATGGCATGCCTTGGTTTTCCTTTATTACCCTTACATCCATTACATAATCTTTTTCTGGTAGCTAAGACTTACTTACGAAGAATATCGAATATTACGAAGAATGAATATCTATACATCTATTAATATATCTAGCTTGAACTGTGGTCGCTGTGATCACAGATCAGCACGCTACGAGGTGAGCTACCAGTTCCCCAGTAGAGTGGACTGCTGCCGGGAGGAAAAGCATGTGTGCTCAACAGAGCAAACCAAAATGATTTCCTCAAACGAAAAGTAAACCCTCAATAAAACCCAAAATATACAGATACGACCACAAGTGTGTAAAATATAAAACAGTTCATAATTAACGTAATAGTGTAAGAGGCAAAAAATGTGCCTGTGATTATGTAAAATCTTTATGTTGTTTATTTGCAGTATACTGAGTATAGTTTACCTGAGCAGATGACTCCAGCATCTCTGGAGTGATCACAGTTATGTTTACTTGATTCTGATGATCTACAGTTCTTCAGTGTAGACTCTGATCCAGTACAGTCCACACTATTCATCCAGATTGGTCCTGATCCTGGTCCAAAGCGAGCATCACTCAGCGCATCTACAGCCTCTCCACAGCCCAGCTCTCTACACACCACTGCAGCATCTCTCATATCCCAGTTATCACCACACACTGTTCCCCTCTGTCCTCTATGAAGAACCTCCACTCTCCCAGCACAGCGACTCCCACCATCCACCAACCCCACACTGTCTGTACAACAGACAGAGATAGTGTGTTTGTGTGTGTGTGTGTGTGTGTGTGTGTGTGTAAAAGAGAGAAAGAGAGCGAGAGAGAGAGAGAGAGAGAGAGAGAGAGAGAGAGAGAGAGAGAGAGAGAGAGAGAGAGAACACCACACATTGCTATAACATTGCCTTTAAATGACAGGGAAAAAATGATTGTAGAAAAGACAATGAAAGAGAGAAAGAGAACAATCTTTAAATTTTAATAAATAAATAAATATGTATTAGTTATACTGATTAATTGTATGTGTATTTCTTACCACCACACACCAGTCCCACATCATTATCATGGGAGCAGTTGTGTTTGAGTGAAGGTGATGTCGGACAGGAGTGAATCTGAGATTCGTTGCCTCTACACTGAAGCTCCTCTGACCACACCTGACCTTCCCCTCTGCCAAAAGCAGCTCCTCCCAGCACCTCCACAGGAAGCCCACAGCCCAGCTCTCGACACACAACCTCTGCATCCTGCTGGTCAAAGTCAGCATCACACACCGTGTACCAGGTCTCTCCATGAAGCACCTCCACCCTTCCAGAACAGTGAGATCCACCAACCAGCCTGACTCCTACAATATTACAAAGTGACAAAAGAGAACATTTTACGATATATTTATACAATATAACTAGAGGAAATGTGTTAGAGTCTGAAAGAGGCAGAGTCTTGCAAACTTTTTATTTGGAGTGGGTTATTTGTAGATGAATAAACTTCTAACTGAGCTTCAGTAACACATCAACAACTTATCAGTGAAGCAGCAGTAGTGAAGCATCTGAATACACTGAAGTAGAAATTTTAAGATGTACTACTGTTACATTAAGTAGATGTATTGTTGATATGTTAAATTATGCTCATCATCAAAAGAATAAATAAATAAAGAAGGAAGTGTCAGATTTCAATAAAGATAAGGGTTACCAGGAACACTAAATACTAAAATATACAGTAGTAGTGTCTCTCAGTATGGTGTCAGACCACCATTTTTGCTAACCCAACATGCCAGACGTCACAACATGGAATAGAGGTTCCAAATGGTGTCCTGTGATCCATCCCATGCAGCTTCAATATTCAGATTTTCGGGTAGGGGTGGCGGAGGAGTGACACCAGGCCTTCTGGACGTGTGATGTGTGACAACAAAACAATCGTCTTGGTGCTGACCATGGTGCCATCATCCCCACCAAGATAAATAAGGACTTGTCACTGAAGATGACATGCTGCCGTTCTGAGTCACTCCATACAGCCTGGCATGACACCACTGCAGTCTTTGGCAAAGTAGTCATGGTGTTAAGGGCAGCTGTCGTAGATTTAACAGATTTAAAATTGAAGAGGACCAATGCGACCACTGGCTCTGCTTCAGCATCAGTATTATGGTCAGCAGGAGCAGGCAACAAGGGCATGAGAGACAGTCAGCTGTGGTGTTCTGTGGGTCTGGTCGGTAAATCATACTGAAGGCACATCAAGCGGGGCAACGAGCGTGCAATGTGCATTCCAGGGCAACCTTTCAGACATTTTAGAGCAGCTTCCAACCACCTGCAGTGTTCAGCAGAATCAGTCCTACATATAATTATACCATCAAGGTAGCTGTGTACATCTGACACTCCCTCCAAAACCGTTGCCAGTAACCTTTGAAATGCAGAAGGGCCTACGGGCCGTCCGTATGGTGCATGGCAGACACAAAAGAAATGGTCAGGTGTAATAAGAGAGATCTGATCTCCACAGTCCTTAGGCAAAAGGGACTTAATGGTATGTACTGGCCCGGTCAACACAACAGAATACAATGGTACCACATAATGAAGACAAGAACTCCGAATCTATACAGAACCTATAGTGAAGAAATCCTGAGATGCACTGGTGCAGAAGTGCCCATATGAAATACATCAGCCTGCGCTCTCATCGAAATCAGTGCATGCCACCAAAGAAAGGGAAGCTGTGGCTCTTTTATGCTAGGGGAGCAATTTGTTGGTTTTGAGTCCACCAGCCCCCACATAAAAATTTTCCCAACAAATAATACTTATAATAATAATAATAATAATACTTAATCAATACTTAACACATTTATCCTATGAAGAAACAGTTTAATCATATGACAATGGTGTGTATAATGATGACATGATTTTTACTATGTGACTTGATAAGCATGAAAATGACCAAAATTACATGCTATGGCCTTCATAGTTACTAGATCTGAACACCTAAAAGACATTTCAGACTATGTTAAGCTAACTCCCTACCACCATCAAAACATAGACCGATGCTGATCTTTTGAAGTAATGTTGTTCCCTCTCTTTACTAAAGTTCCTGATATAAGATATACACCAAGGTGCTTGTGGTGGCTCAACAACTCCCTTTACTTTCAACCCCCATTTTATATACATGCAAATGTACATATACATTTATAAATTCATGTGAATAGATCAGTGTTGATCATAAATGTATGACAGACTGATATTTGTGTTTAGGTTTAGAGTAACTTACCTGAGCAGATGACTCCAGCATCTTTAGAATGGTTACAGGCATGTTTACCCCATAGTGCTGACTGGCATTTCTTCAGTGTAGATTCTGATCCACTACAGTCCACATCATCCATCCAGATTGGTCCTGATCCTGGTCCAAAGTGAGCCTCACTCAGTACATCTACAGCCTCTCCACAGCCCAGCTCTCTACACACCACTGCAGCATCTCTCATATCCCAGTTATCACCACACACTGTTCCCCACTGTCCTCTATGAAGAACCTCCACTCTCCCAGCACAGCGACTCCCACCATCCACCAACCTCACACTGACTGTACACAAGAGAGAAATGGGATTGACACTCAAGGAGAAAGAGTGCTGCTATAATCACACATAGAAAAATGCAGACCGAAACATCTTAAATTGATTTCAAACACAAAACACAGGGTCAATCAGAATTATACAAGAGCTTCTATGAAAGATGTATTTCTTACCAGCACACACCAGACCCACATCACAGTCATGGGAGCAGTTGTGTTTGAGTGAAGATGATGTTGGACAGGAGTGAATCTGAGATTCGTTGCCTCTACACTGAAGCTCCTCTGACCACACCTGACCCTCCCCTCTGCCAAAAGCAACTACTCCCAGCACCTCCACAGGAAGCCCACAGCCCAGCTCTCGACACACAACCTCTGCATCCTGCTGGTCAAAGTCAGCATCACACACCGTGTACCAGGTCTCTCCATGAAGCACCTCCACTCTCCCAGAGCAGTGAGAACCACCAACCAGCCTGACTCCTAAAAAAAAAATATTTAACATGTTTATGTTGGAGAAAGTGGTAAAATATATATATATATATTCGAACAGATATTTTTATAATGTTGGTTTAATTATATACTGTGATTGAAATGTGTACAACCACTGTGGGCACCACAAAACACCTTCCTGTCCATATCTTAGAGCCCCTGTGACCAGGTGACCTTACTTCTCCAGAACGTTTATAGTTCTGAGAGATAAGGTGGTCATGGAAGCCTTCCTGAGGACAGGGTGAGATTTCCTTCCAGCATAAAAGAGGATCTGTTTTATCTAAACCTTCTTTAAGAGTGACAGTGACAAAATATATCATAAAGGAATGTATATCTACTGTCTTCAGTTTAAGGTGATGTCATCTTAATGGGAGAGGTATTGGAGGTATTTTGTGAAGTTATGGGACACACCAGGTGAATGACATAATGTGAATTTTATATCCAGTGTAACAAAAAAGCCTGATGGTCCTTGTGAAATGGAGGATGACTACTCTCATGTGAAGGACGTGCCAATTGTGCCTCCCACAACCAAGTTAGTGGTGATGTGGTGGTTAAAAATGTTATGCTAGAGTGACCTAGAGTGTTTTTACTTTTTTTTTTAACAAGAGGTTGGTGAAGGCAGGAGGGAGACACAGAACTGCAGAAAGACAATTCAAACATGAACGTGAAGTCACACACGCACACTGGGGCAATGTAGAAATCCGATCTAGTCCCAAACAGAGGACATGTCCTGAATAAAGAGGATGTGTGGTCACTCTGCGCTATGCTCTCTAATAAGGAAAAAATAAACACTCCGTTACAAATTAAAGGTAAAGGTCAGTGTTTAGCTGATTCACTCTACACAGTCTAGAGGCTTCTGTATTCTTCAGTAAGCTTGTTTTTCTAAACTAAAGCTGAGCACTGGTCTGCCTTATGGTGGTGCTGTGGCAAACTGGTTTACCCAGGTGGTTACTTCAAGGCCTAGCTACTGCAAATATGCCTGGGATACTACTAAAATAAACTTTACAATATTCCACAGCACACGTTTAAATCTTTTAATCCTTCCATTCCAGGACACTGGTGGAAGAGTAAATTATAACTTTTTTTTTTTTAAGTGAAGACAGAAGAGATGTGTAAGATCCCCATTAACATGTGGAAGATGCATTACTAAACTGGAAAAGAGCATTTCCAGAAAAAAAAAAATGTGTTTGTCAAAACATTGAGGCCAACATCAGTGCCAGTTTTCACCTGTTGATCTCATTGTGATCTCGTACTTGATTTTTACTCATCAGAAAACGAGGCAACACATGTAGACTTTTGACCGGGCACCTATTTCTGCTGTTCACAAAAATGGCCCCTAAGGGGAGCTATTTTGAGATAAGCAAACATTGCCACCATGCAAAGACTGCTGTACTGGAAGAGAAGCAAGCAAAGTCATTATTCCCAACGTGTCATGCCTGCTGGTTCTCCTTTCGCCTCCAATCTCCCGGACTCCATTTCCCATAACCCACCACCTGATGTCATTGTCACATGTCCATCTTTGGTTAGTTTCACCTGACATCATTTAGTCCTCTTGTTTAAATGCCTCTCTCTTACACCGGCTCATTTTGAAGTATTGCCACTCTGTAGCGTACTCAGAGTTCTCTCTCTGTTTGATCGTGTGTTACTCTGGCTTTGACTCTGTTTTGATTCCCTGGTTTACTCCTCTTGTTTATTCCCTGTGGTACCTCTGCTGGGTCTGATTGTCTGCTTGGTTTGACTCTTGCCTGTTTATTGACTCTGACTCAGTTTAGCCCTCTGACTGTGTCTCCTGGTTCTTGGTGTTGCTGTGTTTTAGTACAAACCTGTTTAATAAACTGTGTCCTGCTTTTAGCTCAGCACACGTCACAATCTGTCCAGCGTCACACAACAACATTATCTTGAGCATAAATATAAGCTTTGCCTGCTTCTCGTTGAGTATAGCAGTATTTCCGTGGTGGCAAGTCTCTAGCATCTAATTTAGTGTGAATCGAGATACGCTCTTGAGCAGACCCTCAAGCACAAATCTAATGTTGGTGCTCTTTCGCCCCATATCATATCGTCCCATTAATTTTCTGCACCTCCCAAACCCTTTTATTATTTACTTTAACATACAGCCACCAAACTGCATGTACTCTCTCAGGACAGCTCCCCAAATATTAATCCACAGCCATACTGACTCCTCAATGTGTAATTTATTCACCCATATTCCACTTAGACCCCGATTTGTTTTTCCCCCACAAAGACTCTATTGATTTCTTTGCCTGACAGTCACCAAACATTATGTACTCATGCCATCACTCTTTTCTAGGTAATCCTATGCTTTTTAGAAAGAATTATTAATAATAAAAATGTCTTAAAACCTTAGTATTATTTTACCAACATCTTCTCGACAGGTAAATACATAAAGTCTGGCAGCATACCTGAGCAGATGACTCCAGTATCTTTAGAATGATCACAGTTATGTTTTCCCCATCCTCTTGTTCTACAGTACTTCAGTGTAGACTCTGATCCACTACAGCCCACATTATCCATCCAGATTGGTCCTGATCCTGGTCCAAAGTGAGCATCACTCAGTGCATCTACAGCCTCTCCACAGCCCAGCTCTCTACACACCACTGCAGCATCTCTCATATCCCAGTTATCACCACACACTGTTCCCCACTGTCCTCTATGAAGAACCTCCACTCTCCCAGCACAGCGGCTGTCTCCATCCACCAACCTCACACTGGCTGTACAACAGAGAGATAAAAAGAAAGAACTTTTCACTCCATGTTATGTCACCATGTGTAAATGAGTAATGGCTTAATTAATGCAATGTAAGATTTTAATAAATTCTCCTAATTAATAATCCTTTTTGAAAAACGTATAGGAAACATATGAGAAATAAAGTATAAATCAGTGGTTGCCAGATCTGTTTTGTGGAGTATTCTTCTGTGCATGTGCATGCCCTATTCCAAATAATCAGGCCACAGTTTCCCAAATGCATCTAGAGTTTAGATGCATAACTGGTAGAGAGACTGTACAGTCTGTATATGCTTTCAAGAAAACATGTTCAGCTATACAACAAGCCTTGTCTACAGCAATGCGGGCCTGTCAGCTAGCTCGGAAAAAGTTCAAGCCTATACGCTGCTGAACCCCGCGGGCTCTAATGCCCTGAACAAATATGACACTTTAACGTTTGCAGATGACAAGGACAAAGAGGACCCAGACATGCAGTATATATACATAATCCACTGATGCGCTCTATTGGGCAAGCATAGACGTCACCCCAGAACATGGAGAAATCTTCACAAATGTTCTGGCTGTCTATTTATTCTGACATTGAGAGTGGTTTCCCAGTGTGCACCTTGTCATGCTCTTAAGCCACACTAGATGAGAGAGCGCCTGAACTTCCATGACTCTCCAGATCCCCCATGGACTATCACTGCAGCTGACATCTTTGAGTGGCGGGGAAAAGAGCACCCATTCTCTGGCTGGTTTAAAACAGGCCACTTGCCAAACCTCAGTAGCACCATGGTGATTGCAAAACTCAAATGGGACTTCTCCATCCATGGGGTCCTATACAAGCTCCTCACTGACAATGCACAGCAGCTCACCAGCAAGGAATTTCAGGACTTTGCCACCGCATAAGATTTTGTCCACATTACAAGCAGCCCTTTATACCCACATTCCAATGGCCTTGTAATGGCCTGTACGAATGCAGACTCCATGTGGACATGACAGACTGGCCATGGTGATGAGAAAGGCTTCATAGCCAAACAGCTACAGAGTCCAGGCGCAAGGTGTAGTGTATGTGCAGAACAGACACCACCTGTTGCATACTGCAGATTAGGATTATGACAATCCAGGACAGCAAAGATTGCTCTGCAGTCTGAGCCCTCAGCATCTTCTGATTAAGGGCATACACCTACTGTCACATGTTGTTGGCCATGCTCTCCAGAATCCCAGAAGGATGATGCTGAAGCGCAGACTAGTGGTGGACAAGCACCCTTCACCACTCACTCTAGTAGAATTCAAATTGTGCATTTTGTCAGATAATCTGTTTTTGCTGGGTGTCTGTTCTTATTCAGGGCTGTCTATAAAGTTCCTATCAAGCACATACCCTGTGTACAATTTGTCAAAACATTCTTGTTCCTCTAGTGATAAATGTTCAGGTTTCTGAACATTTTAAATTAGTTATTTTCTTTTAATATGCTATTGGTGAAAGTTTCCTTTCTGAAAAATGCCACAATGAGACCAGGCACAGCTGAGGTTGAGTGGAGAAAATAAATTCCCCCATCCAGTAAACTGAATTTTGATCTCATATATTTTGATCTCTGAAACTGTAATGCTATATAAAAGCTAGACTAATTCAATACAAACTTACTCATTTCAGTTATTTTACAACATCGAAGGCCAATCTTCCACAAGCCTATTGTACCACACAAGCACATCAAAGGTCAGTTTTCTACACATTACAACAAAGTTGAGTTCAACTGCAATCCTCTTCACAGATCCGGACTACTACATAACGTCCCACTTGTCGATGCTACAGGGGAATATAATTTTCTGCGCCTTTACGGCTGTACCACCACATTTTTGAGGTGTGGGTAGTTTCTTATGCACATCTTCTCTAGAGATGACTCCTTCATCATTGTCTTTGAAAGTGAAGATGGGCTTTCAATTCACAGACCTCTTATTACTTTGCCTTAGAAACTTTGCACTGATGTCGGCACCATCAACCTTCTCAAGCAATCCAACATAACGCCTGCGAAGTTCACAGTGACAAAGTCCCCAGCAGACAGATCCTTGCCACCATCATCATCATCCTGGACATCTGAACTCTCATAGTCAGTGGTGTTGTTAGGTGGAATAGAAATGGCACTCTCTGCTGAGCTACTGGAGACAACCACTTTTTCATTTTTGGTTGGTTTGGACCCTTTCAGAGCCCCTCTTTCCATATTTTCATTCCTTTTCACTTTTTCACTCCTTTCATTTTCTCTGTCATGTGTTCAACCTCCAGCCCATGACAATGGGCCACACTACTTAGTCTTTCTCACTTTTCAGTATATGGGCCAGAGTTGAGGCAGTACTCATTATGTGGGCAAGATCTGTGCCTCATCCATGAGCTCTTCTGGTTTAACAGCATATGCTCATGGGTCAGGTTTGGACATAGGACCCAGCCAGAAACTGGACTAGATAAAGTTTGCTCTCTGGGTACAATTTGCATTTATTTATTTACTTACTTAATTAAATAATTAATTAATCTAATTAAATAGAAAAAAATGATACCAAATACCACAAGGGGTAAATTTTTTTAAAATCATAATAGAAAAATACATTCAAGACATTTATTAGAGTAAACTCACCAGCACACACCAGACCCACATTTTTATGAGAGCAGTTGTGTTTGAGTGAAGGTGATGTTGGACAGGAGTGAATCTGAGATTCGTTGCCTCTACACTGAAGCTCCTCTGACCACACCTGACCCTCCCCTCTGCCAAAAGCAGCTCCTCTCAGCACCTCCACAGGAAGCCCACAGCCCAGCTCTCGACACACAACCTCTGCATCCTGCTGGTCAAAGTCAGCATCACACACCGTGTACCAGGTCTCTCCATGAAGAACCTCCACCCTCCCAGAGCAGCGAGATCCACCAACCAGCCTGACTTCTAAAATGAGAAAAACAGAGAACATGGTTCCATTATAACTCAATGTGTTTATTTACACTCATTTACAGCCCCTCCAATCACCATGACCAGGCCATAAAACCCTCTCCCAATAAGTAATTGTGATTACAAGTGACCACTGTAAGTAATTTGTCACAGTAAAGAGCCCTGAACACTCGTTACTTTTGCTAAGAGCTTACAGTTATAATCTATTAGGAAAATAGATGAAGAGAAGAGAGGCATTTGTGACGGGTGTGCATGTGTGCCTCGCCGTTGTCAGCGCTGACCAAACGTACATAACTACGTGTTCACAGCATGACTGCCGATGTATTAAACTGCTTACTGCTCATTTAGTGTAGTTTTATAACATGAATACAACTGTTTTAACCTGAGCTGCTGATAACACACATCTTCTCTCAGTTTGCATTTCCCAGACTGAGAGCGTTACAGCAATAATGACGAAAACCCGCATCTCTTAAAGAGACAGAACTCAATTAACTGAGATTTCAAAATAAATGATTCCCCAGGACAGACGATTAATACACATAACAGGAAAAAAATGTTTCAAATAAATCAGAATTTTAACAAAAAACAGAAATACATTTTAACTTTGTTACACATTCACTGTTTTGTGGTGCAGAGGAAGAAATGTCAGATTAGTCTGTGAAGTAGGAAAGAAAAAAGGCTGTAATTAAATAGCAGGATCATCGGCTGGGTCAGTGCAATGCGGGTGAACATAGCATAGGACAGCATGATCCTCCATGGTAGGGAAACTGATCAGTGATGCAGACAAGCAGGAGCACCAAGTTAATGCAGATAAAGCAACAGCATCAGCCTGCACAGGATGGGCAGTAGTTCAGCTCAGGAAGCACTGGGAACATTATACGGTGTTAAGAAAGTGCAGCAGTCCTTCCGGCAGGCCTGATTATTACAAGTCAGCGCCCCTCCGCTCCACAATCAACAAACAACAGCACCAACATTCTCAGTTTACCATAATACTCTCTGTCTGTGCGCCCTCAGATGTGGACCTTCTATCTGGCTGGGAAGCTAATTACCAAAGTCTCAACTAAGCCACCAGCACCATTCTGGACTGACTGAACAGTTTACTGTACTAAATGTAGGTCATTATTGAAGAATTAAATGTGGAGTCTATATATTTTTGTTACTGCTCTTTTAATGTTCAGCTCTTTTCAAAACTGTATGCTAGCTTTCTTGCTAATGTTCAACTAGCCAAAAAGTTATCTTAAAAGACCCAGTCACTTATCTATCGGTGCGGGTTGTGTAATGACGGATGAAGTTGTCTCTAATCCAGACTTCACTATTTCTGGCATTCCTACCTTCATGATATGAGCTCCTTCATACGTTCAAAGTCTCTGCTGGTATTCCGCATTCTAACTGGTTGCTAGGTTTGCACACATTACAACAGAAATCATGTTTCACCAAACAATGCCACTTTCAAATGAACAAGCATAATATAGTTATATATACACACCACAAATAATTTCTTCTCAGGTATGCAATGCACCACATGATTAATTTTAGATAATTATTACTGTATATTCATTTATGATTTGTTTGTGAGTAGTTACTGGATTACTGAGGAAGATTATAGTAAAATGCTATTGGCATGTATAAACTGTCAGAATGTCAGAGTCAATAGTAATCTCCCCAATGCTGCAAGCAGTTCATTTAATTATAAGATTTACTGCTGCTTACCTGCACAGATCATTCCAGCACCTGGAGCTTGATCACAGGAGAGACCTCCCTCTAACGCGCTTAACGCTGCACATTTGTTCACTGTGGACTCTGATCCGTTACACACTCTGGCATGCTTTGTCTTCGGTCCTGATCCTGGTCCAAAGTGAGCATCACTTAAAACATCTACAGGCTCTCCACAGCCCAGCTCTCTACACACCACTGCAGCAGATTTCATATCCCAGGTACCATCACACACTGTTCCATAACCACGACTGCTACAGAAAATATCCACTCTTCCAGCACAGCGTCTCCCTCCATCTGCCAGCGTCATAATATCATCTAATGAGAGAAAGAAAAACACGGACAGAAAGAAAACAAATAAATATTAATAACAGATTTAGTAAAGAGATGGACAGCTGCTGGTTTAGTACTCTAATGCTACTACAGTAATAATATACTACCAAAGAGACCTAGATTAATCATTTACAATATTATTATTCTGATATAAGAAAATATATATATATTTTTTTTTTTTTCATATACCTTTTTTGTCATTGATAAAATAATACAACTTACCAGCTGTGGAGAGAGTGATTGTGGAGGACAAAAGAATGAGAACCACACAGCTGTCCATCTCCCTCTGACCTGCACACAGTCCGTTCAACTCAGCAGCAGAACAAGCTTCACCTCCTCTACCCCAGAGAGACTGAAGATACTGAAAGAGTGAGAGAGAGAGAGAGAGAGAGAGAGAGAGAGAGAGAGAGAGAGGGTGACAGAGCGAGAGAGAGAGAGAGAGAGAGTGGGAGGGGGGGAGGGGTGCTCCCCACAGCCGCCAATCACACTCACTATTACCTTATTAGAAAGAGAAGAGGAAATCATCAAACATTTTCAGTGACAAATCAGAGGAGGCATTTTCTCTCCCTCCATATATATCAAAAGAGCGTCAGCGCTGATGAACAGAACTCCACCTCCGTCTCTAGAGGAGTGTGTGTGAGGAGAGACGCTCACAGCAGTGTGGTGAGAAACACACCAACATACAGGAGACTGACCTCAGAGAGGAAACACTCCAGTGTAATACAGCACTAATGCTGTACCTGCAGAGACACACTGATAACCCTAACACACACACACACACACACACACACACACACTCACACACACATACACACACACACACACACCGTGTGGTATTAAATATAATATGGCATGTATGCATAAAGCCCAACAAATAATAAAAAGGAAGTGAACTATAAGGACCTTCTCAACCAAATTCCTTTGTATGTAGGTCTGTGTAAGGTGCTGCTGTGTGTGCTGCACTATGGACCTTAAGCCCTGATATTATTCCAATATATAAGAGATTATTAATGACAAATAATTAATAATCATTAATAAATAAATAATAATTAATAATAAATTAAAAAGACTCAAACTGACTTGCCTCTTCTGCACCCCCTCATTACATCCCCCATCTCTCTCTCTCCTTCTCCCCTACACACACCTGCTGATACGTGGTTTCCTGTTCCTCCACTCAACCAGAAGCTTCAAAGGAAAAACAGCTCCAGCTGCCAAACAGATGTTTATCAGCAGGTTACAGGTTTACCACATCACATACAGAATTACTGCACTGCTCTAAACATGGAGATACAGGACAGACTTTAGCTTCATGCTGCTACAGTAAAGTGATCACTGTTAATGAGGAGGAGAGAGGAGCATGGTTTAAAAAGGGTTAAGGGCAGAAGGAGAATCTGGTGGGGTAAAACTGATGAAAGTTTTTATTTCTAAGAGCAGGAATTAAACATGGTGACAGCATTTAATGGTGGGCTGGCAGAAGCAAATGAATGATCATTATTATTTTAAAAGTATTAGCACCCTGCTCTTCTACCTCACACTCTGATCATTAACTTACAGGCCATTGGGTGAACTTGTGCTCTCTCCTCTCCATGTTTGATGTTAACAAATAACAAGAAAAACATATATGACTATTTATTACATAATAATGAACACCAACAGGCCACAGTGTCTACAAACAGTGCCGAGATGAACGGTCTGTTGTCATGCATCACAATACAGTACCTCTGGAGATGGTGAAGTAACTTCACAGTGAGGGGTCCCAACACTTGGCCACAGTGAGACTCATTGGCCTGAGGAAAAGGCATTCAGCAGCAGTCAGCATCATGATCTAAGTGTGTCCAGAGTTTAGCAGATGTTACAGCTGAGTAGATACAGTGTCAGTGCTTACCCAGGATTAGAGACAGCTTCCTGTAGAATCCTCACAGCATCGTCATTACTCATATTCCCAAAGTTCACATCATCCACCTGTAAAAACACAAATCTGGTATCAATATTAACATGTTTCATAATCTCCAAACTATAATGTGCTTTAAGAATTAGAATTTAGAACCATTTACACATGAACGGTTCTGTGCAGTGAAACACCCACATACACACACACTAGTAACACACACTAGGGGGCAGTGAGTACACTTGGTCAGAGTGCTGGGCAACCCTATCCACAGCACCTGGGGAGCTATCTGGGGTTAGCTGTTTTGCTCAAGGCCACTTTAGGCGTGTCCTGTTGGTTCAGGGTATCAAACTGGCCGGTTAGTTTAGCAGATTGGTTCCCTAACCTCCAGCCCTGACTGCCAGGTCTGCAGGGCACACCTCCGAATGGATCCTGGGACAAATCATGCCGTACCTCTCACTCAAAGCCCATATAGCCAAACTAAAGCTCTCTGAATTTGGATATATCATGAGAAGAACTGGTTCATTAGAAGAGATCAGTATGTTTGGAAGAGGTGCAGGTAAAAAAGGATGAGGATGAAAAGCAACAACATGGATACAATCCAAAGAATCACGAACTAGTCATTCAGAAGGCTGGACACCCAAACAGACTCCTGTAGAACCCTTATCCATATAGTAGCCAAGAGTCTGAAATGGTTCAGTTGTAGATGTCGGTTGCATTTTTGGCTTCTCGTGATCCAAATAATCCCAAACCCATTCAGTGACGTTCAGGTCTGGAATCTGAAATCTGGCTTCCCCTCTCCTTCTTTTTCCTTGTGTTCATCTTCTTCTTACCTGGATCAGAAACACAGTCTAGCACACTGACTCATATTGTTCCAGTTTAAAACTGCAGAAGATTAAAGCTTGAGCAACATCTCACACTGCTGAGAGACTTCAGGTGCTTTAGACTTCAAGGGTGCTTTTATATCTGTCTTGTTTGGACCAGACCTTTACAGTTCTCAGTATGGTCCAAATCAAAATAGCAGGTCCAGGCCAAAGGACCAAAATTTGGTCTGGATCAAAGAGGTGGTCTTGATCCGGTTCGAACTGAACCATGGTTCACTTCGTTTACAGTCTGAAAACACTTTTTTGGAGGTTCAGGATTTTGGCATGCTATCATCATTAAATAAACAACAGAAGATAAAAAGGAAGCAAGGCAGTCAAGAAGAGGAGGAGGAGACAACTTGAGACGTCAGCTTGAAACAAAGGGAGATATGTTCAGCGGGTTCGTTTCTTCCACACTACCATTTCATTTCACAGAGAGCGCTGCAATTATAAAAGTGCTAGCTATAAGCAGTAATGTGTCTGGAGCTGATCTGGTGTGCATGCTGTCTGTATGTGGCACTGCCCGCCCAAGCCCCAGAAAAAGCTAACTCCCAAACGAAACTATTCATGTTAGAGGCCAAATTAATGGAAGCACCACCAGCATACAGTGGTGGAAACTGATGGATCTGAGTCTGAGCAGTGTAATTGATTATGTACCTGTAAGTTCAATTAGTCCAGCAGCTGCCCCGGCTCCGCCTTTCATAATGGAATCCAGTCGTTACTCTGCCCTATTATACTGAAACCCAGAAAGTTATACTCCTCTGTGAAAAAGAGGGGAGGAAACGGCTTCAGCATCAGCTAGGGCTGTTAGTTTCACAATATCAGCTTTTACGATAGTGAGATATGCTAATGCTTCTTCTAAACAACCACAATGCTTTACCTGTTTCACCTGTGTTTGATAAGTGTCTGGATTAATCACACTTCCAGGTAACCATGACATATGACTGACTAACCAATTCATTTCAATACACAGCAATAACAACACATGCAGTTCTATACAGTGGAAGTGTAAGACTGCATGTCTCTGGTTAAATTTTCCACAGTTACTGTTTACTCACTATTATACCCTCACCTTCAAAAGAACAGCTGCACCCAAGAGGATTCAACCCACAGGTATGAAACTAGGTGGGCGGGTTTGACATCATGAGACATGCTGCATGTGTGACGTAAGCAAGGATGGGCCTTATCCCTGTACCTGTCTGACCCAACAGCCACGATTGTGGACATTTAGGGATCAGTGATGCCCTCCAGTCCTCCCGTTAGTACCAGCACCATTGTAGAACCCCCACATAACTCTAATAACCCATAAAGGAAACTTAAATAAATCTTTAAAATCATAAATGAAACTTATATAAATATAAAAATCATAAAGGAAACTTATCACCAATCTTAAGATGTGGTGGTTTTAATTACTGTACAATATTTTACATATAAACATTTCTACAAATATACACCAGCTCCTCAAACTGAAAACCCCATCTCCTGAGCCAGACTGAGGATCCCTGGAACTGCCTCAAGAAGGTCCAGGATCTCCTCAGAGAAGATGGTTTCTCCTCCTCCGGTGACCACGGCTTCATAAGGTCTTGTACACGCCGGTGTATACGACTGGAAGTGAGACATACCTGCACACACCACAGTACCAAGTAACACAGACTCTGTAAATCACTGATGGGTCAGCTAAAATCCAGCTCTCTTTAATCTCAGTCGGGTTTCTAGGCCTTAATGCAGTCTAAGAAATCTGATCTGCTGTTTACACTCCCACATCACATGACCACAGTAATGGTTTTCATGTAGTGTGTTATGGAGCTTTGTGTCCATGTAAACGGTCTGCAGAGTTACACAGCTCAAAGTACATTTAAATGATGAAACTGATATTTAAAAACAAACTCAACATAGACGCCGTAACTAGCCAGTTAAACAGACAGCTGATCTGTACAGAGCCAGGAACACAGCACACCTAAAAAGCTGAGTCTGATCAGCCAAAGTTTCATTCTGTAGCCGCTACTTGAATTTCAAACACCGGGCGGATACCGGGCTGAAGACTGCAGCGGTTGCTCTGCAGCGATTGGTGGACTGATAAGGGCGGAGTTTGGTGGAAAGCGTTTGATTGACTTTCTGCGCTCCCAGAAAACAGATCAGTTTCAGCATCACTACCAGTTCAGCTAATTCAGATATGCTCTCTCCATTCTACTGGATCAGCTGGTGGTGGGTCTGGGTGGGTCCGGGAGCGCAGTCACTCAACACAACCGCCGGCGAGCCATAGCCTACTGAACCTACGGGAAGCGAAGACGCTCAAAAAACGTTGTAGACAAGACAAAGGTAAGTATAAGCCAGAATGACTGTTATTAATTACAGTACATGAGGTTCTGTAAATGTACACCTTAACCTCCTGAGTTGCCACCGGACTTGCTGGGTGTGCAATTTAATTTCTCCTGGCTATTTGTGATTAGTAGGACCTAACAAGTATAAAAACTAAACACTGTCTTTGTACAGGAAGTTGTTTTGGCAAAAACATTGTCCTTATGAGGCCAAAGAGTCAATGTTTTAAATGGTGCGGAGAAGCAGAAATGTAACGTCTTCATATAAGGATGCTGGGGTCTCCGGAGGTTAATATATTTGATGCTGCTCATCACAAAATGGTGCTTTGAGAGAACCTTAGCATATGCTAAAACAGACTGATTATATACCGCACTCTGCAAAAGACAAAGACCACCCACCATTCATCTGACTGGCATTCAAAACGCTATTAAGTAAATGTTTATGGCATCAGATCATGGTAAAAGCAAGGGGGCTCAAACATACAGGGTGAAAAATATCAGAATATGGGCAAGATGTTTTTTCCTGAAATGAGAAAATGGTGCGTACCTTGTTTATTACATGCCTTTTAACTCACTAAATTCACAACATAGCTACAGTCATTTCTAACAAAGCTGCATTTATTTCCTTAATGTTGTCTTACACATAGACACATAGGCTCTCCAGGCTGCTCTCAATGTTGGATTTGGGTCTCACAAGAGAACCTGTGGATGTGGATGTCGGTAGGAACTGTATCTCTGTAATGCAGTCTCCTGACACATTAATTAAGATACTTCATGCTCTACAGGAGCTGTTTGCTCTTGTGATGGAGCACATTGAATGCACAGAAATATACAAGTTGGTACTGTACCTGGAGAGACAGGGTGTCCCATGTTAGACACTGTGAGAGGTAGCTTGGAGGAGCTTATGGAAATTGACTTGTCTGTGCCCTGCATCTCAAAGACACTGGGTATTTCAACAAGAACATTGTTTAGAC
Organism: Prochilodus magdalenae; assembly: GCA_024036415.1. Taxonomy (NCBI): domain Eukaryota; kingdom Metazoa; phylum Chordata; class Actinopteri; order Characiformes; family Prochilodontidae; genus Prochilodus; species Prochilodus magdalenae. Next base: position 80,838 of record JAMWET010006648.1, on the reverse strand, counting down.
GGATGCGGGAGTTTGACCTGCTAGATGGTACAGCAGTAAAAATGATGAGGAGCTGGACAGTGTCATATGGAATATTAAAAATGAAATCTATCATGTGGTGAAGGGCAGGCTGCGATCCATGGGGATCCACATCCACTGGAGGAGGGTGGCTCCATCAGTGCGCTTGGTGAACTCTATGGGCATCCTTTTGCAACTCGCTGGTTTGGGCTGCATTCAACGCAGGATGTAATTTGGGAGAGGACACCTCTGACTTCGTCATGTGGACACCACATCAGGTCAGTGATTTTAACTGATAGTGGAAACATGCCATGCTGCTTGTACTGTAAGCAATTACATTTATTTATTGGACTCCAAAACTTTGTTTACTATTGTACTGTTACAATACTATGTTGTACTGTGGTGGATGCCTTCTCATAGAAAGTACAGTATACCATAATCTATATACTATAAACGCATGACGTACTTTAATAATACATGTAATGTACCTGAGTGCTGCTTCCGACATCCTTGCAATCGACTGCATTGGGTGCTTTAAGGAGACAGCAGAACGACATGGCATACCATCAAGGTAGTTTTAGCAACTTCAGTACACATGAGATGTTGCTACACATGCAAGTGTGTTCCAGTCATTTTCAAGGTCAAATAGATGTAAATTATTTTCAAATAGATGTAAATTATTTTCATATTTATCGTATTGTCTTTATTGTTTGCTTCCTCCATCATGGCTGGAACCAGATTCTTTGGATGTACTGGCATTACACTGATTTTGAATAAAACTGTTTTATAAACGCTTAGGATTTAATGTCTGTGGTGTGATCAAGACCTGTGTCATCTCAAATTACCACAATTAGCCTACAGGTGGTAATGAAAATTTTACTGGGGCTCTGTCACCAATCATTGTTAAGAAGCAGTTTCTTCTTACAACCCAATTCCACACTTTCAGTAAGATTCTGGCATTCACCAATATTTCCTGTATGTGATTTGTTCTTAGGGAAGAACAGCATATACACACCAAGAGCTCAAAGGTGCAAACAGTTTCAGAAAACATAAATCTGCTATAGAACTTTACTCAAGAAGGGAAAAGAAGATTATGGTGTATGAGGCCCTTGTTTTTGTCATTTTGATCTCTAGTGTTTACTTTGACATTCACTTAATGGAGCGATATGGGATTTAGAAAATATAGACATTTAGTGTCTTTAGCTGCACTTCATATGACTGAGTCCACGTCATGGCTAAAATCTGAGCAAGAACTTGATTTGCTTTAGTTATAACACAGAACATTGGTGAACATTATTTAGGACTGTTTAGCCACCGCTGTGTTTACTCAACAGAAGATCGTTTCACTGTCCACCGTGTTTCTCCCAGAACTGTAGAAAGACCTGGAGAGTTTTGTGGAAGACTGGAACAATCATCCAATCTGCACTGAAAACAACATTCGTGATTCCTGAGCAGTTGGGCATTACTTGGGCATGAGAAACAGCAATTATGGTCAACCAGAGAATGTAGAGGTTCTTTATTTCCCTTTCTCTTTTTCAGGTCTTATTTAAACCTTCTTAATTATTAGCTACAATACTCTGTTTATGTAAAGTGAGTTAAGTTAATGAAGCGGTAGAATTTTACCTGGACAGATATGATTAGTGATGTAACTAGACGAGCAGCAGGTATGTGTATTATAGAACTAGAACAAATGGGCAGAAGATCTTTCTCACATTACATCAGTAGTTTGTTTCAAACCCTACCTGTTTAAACAAGGCCAAACCCAATCTCCGCAGGTAGAAGACAGACCATAAGATTAGCCTTAAGATCTTCAAACCTCCTGTAGTTGTGTTGGTAACCGCAGACATTCTCAACATGTCACTGCGATTGGAAGGTGTTATGGTTCTCTGAACTGAACAACGTCTAGCTTCTAGGTGGCGCCTCCCAGGTGACCCAAAACCTCATCAGTCTCTTTAAACTGTCAGAGAACGCTCAACCGAAAAGGAAGTATATGACTTTTTTCACCTAGGGTTAGGGTTAGGGTAAAGTTATTTACCATGTAAACTTTAAGCTACTTGTCATAAAAACATTAGGATCAAGTACCCTGTTCAACATATCTTAGATTATATGATATATAGATTAGATTTGGTAAGGGACTAAACCAATGCCACTGCATGACTTGTTAGATCATATTCTGTATTGGAAAGGTGGTGAAACGTAGAAAGGGTTAAACCTAGCAGTATAACAAAGGTAGTATGTTGAGTTGGGACATTTTGTAGTAATATAATTATATGTTAAAAGCTATTGGGATTAGTCCAGAAAAACATTTTACTACAGTCCAGCATGGGTTAAATATGGCTGTATAAAAGGTGTAGTGTTGTGTGGGCTGCACCTGAAGCACAATTTGTTTTGAAGCAAAATCATCAAATGCTCTAAAACTATTAAAATTTGGAAATTCTTTAAATACAGACCAGCAGGGCTTAATGATACCAGTTTAATATGTGTAGTATGTTGGCTAAGTGCTACTCGTACTGTTTTTATTAAGGTGATATCATTTAACATTCAAAAAACATCTCACTGCAGACTAACAGGGCTTAATGATACCAGTACAGTAGGTGTAGTATGTTGTCTAGGTTCTACTCGATACAGTCGATTTACTCTTCCATGTACTCTTCCAAGTGAGCTGTGTAATTATGTGATGGAGTGCTGTGATTCTGTTAACAGCCTGCTGTGGCTCAGAAAGCCCAGTTCCAGTACAGTGAAGGGTGGGGTGCTTTTCCCAGTTGATCTTCACCTGTGTTTACTGCATAGTGTATTTCGTAGATGGTCCCTTAGCTCTCACGGTCCACTGCTCTGTGCAGTGTTGCTGATTATTATCTTTCTAAAGCTTCGTTTTGGATCCTGTTCAATGTTTGCAAGCTGCCCCTCGTGTTGTGTCTATGGGGTGACTTGCTTCTTGTTGCTCTGTTCTTGATTCTCTAGAGTTTCTCTCCTACTTCCAGGATAGTGTTGGGATATGTGTCTCTCTCCCTGCTGAAAGGCTTCTTCAAATTTAGCTGCTGTGGTGGAGAAACGGGCCCTCTCGCCGTCACATCACGCAGGGCATTCCTTTAAATGTGGCCTACTGGTTTCTTCAATCAAGCTGCTTGGAAGAAAGCTCTCTACAGCATAAGAGGCTCAAGACCAGATGATCGCCTCGTCTAGGACACTTAAAACTTGATTGAGGTATGACATTTTATTCTCACAAGCAACTGGTTGTAATTACCTTTAAAATTTAAAGGTAAAGTGCTGCTGAATTAAAGCTACAAGAACTCGTACTACAAGCTAACCTAGTGCATGTGTGGGCCCGTGTCCAGACGAACATGCTGGATGTGGGGGCCTGTGGTCCAGGCAAGCATGGTATATGTGGGGGCCTGTGGGCCAACCAAACATGGTGCGTGTTGTTTCAATTGCAAGTTTACTTTTTTAAGTCCAGTTTGACAGATTCATTAAGTACAGAAACACAATGAACCAAACACAACAAGAAACAGAGAGAACTGGACACTGGGATAAACTAACAAACAAGCACAGGGCCTTACATGGAGAACCACGTGGAGAAAACCAGAAACATGAGCACACAGAAGCATGAACTAACTAGATTACAAGGACAAGGAGAACGAGACACAGCTGGGACTCATGACTGAGGTGCAGGGAAACAAACAGACATCAGTGGAGGGGTGTTACATGAGGATGGAGCAAGAAGAAGCATGAAACCAGAACACTTGTATAACTGACTGTATTAACAGTGTAGGTAATAATAAACAATCCTTCATTTATTACATCATCTTATATTCTAAATTATTTAAAATTGAACGGCCATACAAGTGTAGATTACATATTGTAGTGTTTTAAAGACTGGAGTCCCAGACACGGCATACAGACAGCGAGGCTTTAGACCAACAGCAACTCGCACCTGGTCCCTTTTACATTTTACATTTCTATAAAAAGTTTTTAGTTTTTATCATTTAATGATGAATTTTAAAGTATTACAGTATATACATATTCCTGACTAAAACAGATAAAAACAGAGAGGACTACGTTTAATAAAAATCTGACTTTATTATTACAATTTCTACATACTGTTTTGGACATTGTTAATTCAGAAAAATACATTCACAATTTCAACACAATTCAGTCTTAGTAATTCAGTAATATTCATAATTCTGTATTCATTGTTCAAAATAATTATTTTAATTAAAAAAGTAAGAATTTCATAACAGATGACACGATCTACATTAACATTTGTGAAAACATATTCCGTTAGTCATGAAGTGACAGGTTTTGTGTCCTAACACTCTGTCATGAAATGATAAAACATGTTAAACTGTAGCTGGGTGTTTTTCTGGTAGGGTAAATACACAATGCTGATTAAACACAGACAGAGTTTATAGTAACACTGAATGAGAATCTCCTGTACGGAGTTATAAGGTGAAGGTTCTAATACTCACACCCTGTAATAAATATCTTTATAGTTTCCTATTAAATAGGGGCTGTTTTTAAGATGCTATTAACCTTATTGAAATGCCAAAACACTGAAATGAGTTCTGTTCATTTTATTTTACAGTAAAATACTTTTATCTGTTGAAGTAGGAAGAGTTCAGATGTACAGGATCCAGCATTTGCTACCTAGTCTCACACATAGGACAGTAGCTCTTCGGTGGGTAGTGATGTTAACCACTGAGCCACACCAACCACAAACTACAAAATGAATGCCAATTAATGGAATGAAAATAAGCAAAGAGGTTTTAAATGCAGTTAATTATAATAAAAGAATATGAAAGTATATCTTTAAAAATCAACATCAGAGCGTTTGGTATTGCTTAATCTTTGGCTGAGTTTCAACAGGCTCAAATCTCCTTTCCTGAGCAGATACACTAATCAGGTCTCAGTCAGGTGGTCTATTCCTCTTTCACAGGCATCACATCCACATCATCATAACCTGAAAGTAATAATTGTTACTTAATTTTAAAACCTCGTAACACAGACATGACATCATCACTATCACTGTACAGTCCTGCGTATGTAGCACTGCAGTGATGCAGATCCATGTCTAACTAATAACACTCTGCAATGACGTGTGCAGGAGTAAAGAAAACAGGTGGAGACTCACCTGCTGCACCTCCTACATCCTGCCCAGCAGTGATGACATCATCATAGCCCTCTGGTGTGTACACTGCACCTACATATTCAGACAGAGTTTGATGGCAGTGAGAAACAGATCTGGTTTATTAATGAACTGATATGTGTGTACACTGTGTGTTTATAATGAATTCTCCATTCTTAGATAAACTAACCTGATGTAATGTTTGGATTCTCTCCAGCAGAAATTACATCATCATAGGTCTCCACTTTGTCCTCTGTTCAAATGTAGAAATAAATATCAGTAAATGTGATTATTAAAGCTTAATTATACAGTTCTGTCACATTAAGAGGCGCATCTCTCACAGCAGTAACTGATGGTACACTGTTAGTGGTGAGAGTGAATACTAGCAGCACTCTAGATCTCAGCTTCTGTACAACAGCTACCAGACCGGGAGGAGAAGGAGTAGCTACTACAGCTACACACTATTCATATTACGGTACGTAGATGAAGGGAGCGGTAACTGATGAATTGTGTGTGTGATTAAGAGATTTTTCCATTAATGCTCTGTACCAGTGTTTTCTCTACATGTGAATCCTGCTCTATTAGTCATGTACCAATATGTGGTGATTCTACACAAACCAAACTAGAGCTGCTGTACTGCAGGACAGATGGGAGATTTAACAGTGCTGAAAACACACCTGCTAATCTATCCAGTGTCTGTCCAGCAGAGATGACCTCATCATAGTTCTCTGGAGTGTCTTCTGTTCCCACATCACCTAAAACAGATGAGTAACAGATTTTAACAGAGAGAGTTCAGTGGTCTTTCAGTGAAGTGGTCTCTATAAATACACCCACCTTTCAGGTCACTGGTGGTGACGTCATTATAATATTCAGACTTTTCCTCATTTACAGCCTTTCCTGGAAGAGAAAGAGGAAAGTTCATTTCTCCATCAGTCTATCAGCTGGATGGTCCTGCAGGGGTAAATACTGGAGTAGCAGTTATATTATTATAGTTATATTATTATATTACAACATTGGTGAGGACTCTGATGTGAGAGTATCTGGGTAAATTAGCTGTAGAGAAATCAGCTACATCTACAGAAGAACTGAATCTGATCTGTACTAGACCTCCATCTTACACTGAGACACTAAATCTGACCCCAGCTCCCATAAAGACACAGCACAGCACACGGTCAGAGAATAAAACATAGTGCTGTGTGTAAAATGCTTAGAACACTACAGTAGATGAGTGGCCTGGAGTTTCTAAATACATCCCAGAAAATAATATTTCATTGTGATGGTAGAAGGTCTCTAAAATCCAAATATACACCTCTGTAGCTGCACCAGCTCCTCCAAAATAAGGGCTTGTAGATTTAGAATATTTACATAGATCAATTGAATGGAGTTTCACACACACACACACACACACACACACACACACACACACACACACGCCCTTTACCTGAGAGAAGCTCCTCATCCACATCCTCATATCCTGAATGCTCTGTTTTAAAGAGGACACTTCCTGTTAGAAATGTACAAAAGCACTTTAAAGGTTTTATTACAGTGACCTGTGTAGCTGAAGGAGAGCTCTGTTCAGCCACAAACTCACAAACACGCACATTCATCTATCTTCTATCTTCTCTCCCTGCATCTGTCTGAATGACTCAGGAACTCACACACACGCACACACACACACACACACGCACGCACAAACACACACACACACTCGATGCTTCATCGTCACTTTTTTGCATCTTTTGTTACAATGTGTTGTTTATAATGATAAAGTTTAAAGATCAGTCTGGTAGAAATCTTCTTTAGAGACCCCCCTCATCAACAACTACTATAAATAGAGACCACTCTAGTATAAATAATAAACTACTCTAAATAGATAAATAAAGATCTAGGTGGCTATTGATGATCGTAATTTGTAGACGGTCTCTCAGCTCTCAGTAATTTTAACAGCTGAAAGGAGTAGACGTGGTCTGCAAGTTTAGAAAGGTGGTGAAAACTAAGATGGTAATTTACATAGAAACATTTTACACTCATCATGTTTAAATCATGCTTAGTCTTAACCCTAACCCCCCAAAGCACCCAATGCCCCGTCTCCTGCCCCCCAAATGAAACATCTTTAAATCTTTATGAATCGTGTGAGATGTTAATCATTAATATGGTTCCCTCTAGTAACAGGCTTCACATATCATTTACCCATTGGAGTCTTTCCCTTAGTGATGAGTCTGTGGTCAATCTCTTCATAGACTGCCTCAGTCAGCGCCTTACATCTCCTCTTAGAGAGCACTGTGAGGGAGACAGAGAGGAACATGAAGCCAGTTCAGTAGAAGAGAAGACTGATGACAGGTTGAAGGACTAATGATGTTTAGAGAATGTACAGAAAGTGGATTGTAGATGATCTCTGAATCTCTCTACCTCTCCTGAGCCGTCTGTTCTGGTATAGCAGCACAACCAGAAGCACTAAGGCCAGGAAGAGCAGCACTCCCAGAACCAGGAGAGACACTGGATAGATGGATCGAACAGCTGCTGATGGAGTTTCTGAGAGAGTAACTGCCTCTTTCTCTGTCTGACCAACTGTAAACAATAGAAACTCCATTGAACAATGTATGTAACGACATCTAGAAACATCAAATAAATAAATAATAGAGTACCTGTGATGGTAGTTACAGATGGAACAGTGGGTGGAGATACGTCTGCAAATAGAAAATCAATATTAATTGAATGAAGAACTTGTTAAACCACAGTAGAATTTATTCATTCAATAATTATACAGCCAGTGTTTATTTTTATCTCATTATCCATAACTATAACATTATTTACAAAGACTATTGCAGATACCTTTCAAAATAAACAACAGGAGAAATCTGTTGATCAGATCTACAATCCTGAAAGGTAACAGACTCCTCTGACCTGTACAGGTGACTCCAGCGTGCTGCCTGTGGGAGCAGTCAGTGTGGTTCTTCAGGGAATGAGGACAGTCCCACAGGTGAATCTCATTTCCTCTACACTTCACTCTGTTCAGCCAGACAGGCCCTGAACCAGCCCCAAACACAGAACTCCCATCAGCACTCAGCACCAGACCACAGCCCAACTGCCTGCAGACCACCTGAGCATCCCTGATGTCCCACAGATCATCACAGATAGACCCCCACTCAGCATTATGATACACCTCCAGCCTCCCAGAGCATCTTCCATTTTCATCCCTCAGCCTGAGAGGCAGGTGATCTACATTAAGCACGAGGAGATACAGAAACACTGATGAACTAATGCAGTTTCAGAGCTCATTAGCATATTCAGTAGGGTGTATTTTTCTGAGACCAAAAATCTTAGATGAGGTTAAAAACATTGGAATGTACAGTCAGGCAAATAATTATTTTAATGTCAAAAGTTATTGTTACTACAAGTAACTGTTATTTTAGAGCTCTCTACCGCCGCATACTGGAGTTAAAATAAAATCATTTCATATATATCTGTACAGACATTCCTTGCACTTACTACTAAGATATGAAATTTCTTAACTGGTGATGTTCTGTCATTAACTGTGGTTCTCCTCAGTTTCTGCTTGTTCTTGCAATGTTTACCTTTTAGTAAGTGAAATGAATTTTACAGCACATTGCATTTCTTTGTCTTGTCCTAGGCTGTCTTAGTCTTGGGTGCTTATTCTGTGTGAATTGGTTCACTGTCCATTTGAAAAATGATGCCCTTAAATTAAAGCTGAAAGTCTAATATAATCTCCTGTATGCTATTTTAAACTAATAACAGCTAAAACAATGTTTTCAATGTCCAAACACTTATGGACCTGACAGCACTGAGCCCAGAATCCAGCCACACTATTATCAAACTCTGAACTCAAAGGTTAAGTGTCCTTATGCAAAGATTGACCTTGGTGAAAATATGAGGAGAGTTTCAGATGGTGTTGCAGCAAAACATGCTTCTTCTCTCCTGTTAGTGCAGAAAACATTTGTTTATTAACAATAAATTATACAGATTCACAATTCTTAGATATTTATCTCTACTGTAATCATTATGTCCACTTTCAGACAGAAATAATTCTACTCATGATAAAATCAATCACACAGAGAGAAACTGACCTGAGCAGGTAATGCGAGCCACCTCATCACGATTATCACAGTTGTTCTGTCCCCAGGGCGAAGATGGACACTGCCACAGAGTGGAGTCATGTTTCCTACATTTCAGATTATCCAGCCAGTTAGGAGCTGATCCCACTCTTGCTTTGGATTGGCCCTCTCTGCCAGATCTTCCACAGTTCAGCTCCTGACAGACCAGACTCACTGTTTCTTCATTCATATCATTAGCACACACGTTACCCCAGGTTCCATTGTAGAACACCTCCAGATTCCCCTCACAGCCCTCAGTGAGTCTGATCTCTTTATACTCTGGTGGGAGAAGAATGTTCACTGTTAAGTCCTGGGATATTTCAGAATCAACTGCTTCAGAGATGTAACCTGCAGCTGTCAGTCATCCCATTACCTGAGCACACGACTCCTACATCCTCATTGTGTCCACATTCATCCTCTCCACACATCTGGAATCTGCAGTTCCACAGGGACGTCTCGTCCCCCTCACACTTCACCTCATTCAGCCATATGGGTCCAGTTCCAGTTCCAAACTGAGCTGGTACTGGGGCACTGAGGGCCACTCCACACTGCAGCTGTCTGCAGACCACCTGCGCATCCTCAATATCCCACAAGTCATCACACACTGTCCCCCATGAGCCTCTGTGGAAAACCTCCAGCCTTCCTGCACAGTCTCCTCCAGAACCAACCAGCCTGATGGAGCTGTGAGCTGAAATTACACATACAGTAAAGTGATAGAGCGACATAGAGAGAAAGAGAATCCCAAGTTCTGCTCCAAGTACGTCACTTATTAATTCAGGATTTCTAATGTATTTAAATATGTACTACATAATACACTTTCTATACACAGCTTTTATTATTGAAGGTGGAGTTTCTTAGCTGCTTTTTCCGCACCTTCTGAACAACTAAGCACTGTGGTAGAAACCATTACAACAGAGACTAGGTGCACAAACTTTAGTGCAGTTTAACTTTTCATTGGCCAAACAGGCTGCAGGCTGGACGTTTAATACCCTTTCAGTGTTTTTACTTAAATTTACACATCTGTTTATATTTGTTCATAAATAACTCCACATTACTTACCTGAGCAGGTGATGTACAGCTGTTCTCTGGAGCTGCAGTTGACTGCTTGTGCACTGCGGCACTTTCCCAGATGAACTTCACTCCCAGAACAATTGAAACCCATCACACACATGTGGCTGTGTTCAGGACTGGATGAAGAGGAGCTGGAGAAGCTGAACACAGAGCCACAGCCCAGCTGTCTGCAGACCACAGAGGCCACAGACCAACTCCAGGAGTCCAGCAGAACTCTCCTCCAGTCCTGACTGAAGTACACCTCCACCTCCCCCTCACACTCCATCCCTCCAGACAACCGCACTCTCCCCTCATAAAATGCCAGTGAGGAAGCTGAAAAACATAAAAATTTATTTCATGCTTCACATTTTACCTGACTCTTCTACATTTAAACACTCTGTACACTCAACAAACTCACCACTGCAGATGACTCCAGCATCCTGTTGATGAGAGCATGCAGCTCGACTCCATGATGAAATGGGACATTGTGACAGGTGTGTTTCGTTCCCCTGACAATCAAACACATCAGCCCAGATCCGGCCACTCCCCTCCCCAAACCAGTCTGACCCCACCACAGCCACAGCGCTCCCACACTTCAGCTGACCACAGAGGACACTGGCAGCTCTCACATCCCAGCTTACATCACACACTGTTCCCCACTCACTGAGGTACTGGAGCTCCACTCGACCAGAACAGGAGTCAGAGCTGTTCACCAGCTGAGCCCCTGTGTGACCTGAACACAGAGATTATATTTAAACAGCAGATAAACAGATAAAAATGTAGGTACAATAATTAATATGGTGAAATGTATTCAAAAGTAATTAACAGGACTGTGTATACATACAGGACTGTGTAACCCTTCCTATTGAAACTGAGTTATAGGGGGTAGTGATTGAAATCTTCCCCTTATGAAATGGAACAACCCTTCACGAACCAGATACATCATCAGCAGCTTTAATGTAAACAGAATGGGGACTCGCTTTTTATTTTACTTCATTAAAAGGCTGCTAGCGGTGCTCTTTAGACGACCCTGCCTGTCTGTAGTAATAGCAGAGAGGGGTAAAGTTCAGCTCCTCACTGCTTAAATACATTTAGAGAATCATTTGCCTTCAAAGAGGGGATGCCAGTTATTTATTATCGCCATGAGAATTTTTAATTGCCCGCTTCATGATCAAATCTCCTAGTTCTACCTTAAATGTAACCTCAGGTACCAGAGCATAACTACTGCACTATTTAAGGTGGAATGAGAAATGTTGCTAGGTCGCAACCGAGACATGTATTTCCAGCAATTTGTACGCGTGTTATGAAGAAAAACTACCATAAAATGCTATTTCTGGGTCTCTTTGGTAACTTGTGCAGCCCCGTTTTTCAAAGACTCTGTTTGAGTGTGCCTCTGAAAAAGTTTGAAGGGCCATGTAGCCCTAACACTCAACAACAAACAAGATAACCCTACCCCAAAATGTGAACGCGCAAAACGGAGCGGTAGGGCTACGTTTCACCTTATCCTTGCAAAGCAGACTACAAACACTTAGACAGACAGGATAAAGATAGTAAAGGGGAATAACAATAGCAGGAGGCACCTCAGCTCCTCAGTTTTTCAGTTGTGATTAATATTAAATATTATACTTAACCTGAACATACGACTCCCACATCACTGTCATGGGAGCAGCTGAGTCTGAGTGAAGATGATGTTGAACAAAAGGAAATCTCAGATTCATCCCCTCTACACTGAAGCTCCTCTGACCACACCTGACCCTCCCCTCTGCCAAAAGCAGCTCCTCCCAGCACCTCCACAGGAAGCCCACAGCCCAGCTCTCGACACACAACCTCTGCATCCTGCTGGTCAAAGTCAGCATCACACACCGTGTACCAGGACTCTCCATGAAGAACCTCCACTCTCCCAGAGCACAGATGAGGACCACCAATAAGTCTGGACTGTCTGTGACCTGTGTGTGAGATGTAACCATATTAAAACAGAACACATGATAGTGACACTGATGATGTGCCGAAAGACAACAGAGGGAATGTAAAACTGTTGTAGGAAGAAACATTCCCAGCAATAGTTTAACACTGTAACTCTCAAGTGACTCATATTTCTATAACATCATAACATCATATAACACAGGATATAAAAATATTGTGATTTTCATCACTGTTCAAAACCTGGTGAATATTACTTAGTTAAAGGTTGAATTATTGATCGAGAGGAGAAAGCTACAATAAAGAGGGGTACACACATTAAACACTGGACAGTTAATTACTTAATTCACTTGTTCAGCTTTCCTGCAACTTTTTGTATTAATACGGATTAAAACCTACCTGAACACTGAATTCCAATATCTATATTATGACTACAGCTGTGTTTGCCCCATCCCAGTGATCCACAGTGTTTGAGTGTAGGTTCTGATCCACTGCAGTCCACATTATTCATCCAGATTGTTCCAGCTCCTTCCACAGTAGGATGCAGACTCAGTGGCTCCCCACAGTCTAACTGTCTACATACCACTGCAGTATTAATTATGTCCCAGCTATAATCACACACGGTTCCCCACTCTCCTCTATGAAGAACCTCCACTCTCCCAGCACAGTGACTTCCACCACCCACCAACCTCACACTGTCTGAGAGAATGAAAGTGAGAGAGAAGAAAGGAATTTAAAGATGTCAAGATCAAATTAGAAATCATTATACAACTTCTTTTGAACATGAAATATGGCAAAATACAGGGCCAGTCTAAATAAAAAATAAATTAGTTAATAGTAATATTTTGAAAGTAAACAATCAATTAAAACTCTTACCAGCACACACCAGTCCCACATCACTGTCATGGGAGCAGTTGTGTTTGAGTGAAGGTGATGTTGGACAGGAGTGAATCTGAGATTCGTTGCCTCTACACTGAAGCTCCTCTGACCACACCTGACCCTCCCCTCTGCCAAAAGCAGCTCCTCCCAGCACCTCCACAGGAAGCCCACAGCCCAGCTCTCGACACACAACCTCTGCATCCTGCTGGTCAAAGTCAGCATCACACACCGTGTACCAGGTCTCTCCATGAAGAACCTCCACCCTCCCAGAGCAGTGTGAACCACCAACCAGCCTGACATCTAAAATATTATTATGAGAAAGAAGATCATGTCTAATGGTACACAGACTTATTTAACTCTACTTCTACTGAGCTTACGGGATAACATTGTCACTGTTCTGTGTGGTGCACTGTATTCTGCACAACAGAGTAAGTCCACTAGAACTCCATTCTGGCATTTCAGCCTATTTATTATAAGACAACAAGCCCCAAATGAACTGTCTACTTTTCAGCACAATAAACTGGCAGGAGGACTTTCTTTTCCCAATTTCAGATTGGACTTTTAACGGTTTGTTCTTCATCATCAATTCAGATGCTCACTCCTACTGTATGGTTGCTCCATATAGACATATACACAGTTTCATTCTATTTAAATATTCTCATTCAGCAATGCAAACTAAGGTATTACCTGTTAATGGGAAACATACTCTAAACATTACACATAAAAATTTACTTTCACCTGCCAACAATGGATGTAAAATGGGATACTTGTTTTATTATATCTTTAATTAACATTCCATGTCATGTATTTATTTCCAATTTCCTTCACTCCACATTAAAGGAATATGGCATTCCTTGGTTTTCCTTTATTACCTTTACATCCATTACATAATCTTTTTCTGGTAGCACAGGAACTAGATATTTGTATCTAAGATTACATTTAAAATAAAGCTAGGGATGAATATTCTATATATCTATTAATATATCTAGCTCAAACTGTGGTCGCTGTGATCACAGACCAGCACGGTACGAGGTGAGCTACCAGTGCAGTATACTGAGTATAGTTTACCTGAGCAGATGACTCCAGCATCTCTGGAATGATCACAGTTATGTTTACTTGATTCTGATGATGAACAGTTCTTCAGTGTAGACTCTGATCCACTACAGTCCACATCATCCATCCAGATTGGTCCTGATCCTGGTCCAAAGTGAGCATCACTCAGTGCATCTACAGCCTCTCCACAGCCCAGCTCTCTACACACCACTGCAGCATCTCTCATATCCCAGTTATCACCACACACTGTTCCCCACTGTCCTCTATGAAGAACCTCCACTCTCCCAGCACAGCGACTCTCATCACTCACCAACCTCACACTGACTGTACAACAGACAGAGATAGTGTGTGTGCGTGTGCGTGTGTATGTGAGAGAGAGAGAGCGAGAGCGAGAGAGAGAGAGAGAGAACACTACACATTGCTATAACATTGCCTATAAATGGCAGGAAAAAACTGCTTGTAGAAAAGAGAATGAAAGAGAGAAAGAGATCAATCTTAAAATTTTAATAAATATTCATAATAATTATTATTAATTAATACTGATTAACTGTGTATGTATTTCTTACCAGCACACACCAGACCCACATCACTGTCATGGGAGCAGTTGTGTTTGAGTGAAGATGATGTTGGACAGGAGTGAATCTGAGATTCGTTGCCTCTACACTGAAGCTCCTCTGACCACACCTGACCCTCCCCTCTGCCAAAAGCAGCTCCTCCCAGCACCTCCACAGGAAGCCCACAGCCCAGCTCTCGACACACAACCTCTGCATCCTGCTGGTCAAAGTCAGCATCACACACCGTGTACCAGGTCTCTCCATGAAGCACCTCCACTCTCCCAGAACAGTGAGAACCACCAACCAGCCTGACTCCTACAATATTACAAAGTGATAGAAGAGAACATTTTACAGTGATGATTAATGGTGACTCATAATAAAGAATATGTAAAAACAGAAATTAAAGAAAAAGAAAATAAACTAGTAGAAAAACATAACAAGTGCAGAAGCCTGAAGGCAGGTGCTGGGTATGATACAGTTATGTACTACACTGATCCTACAGCAACACTACTTAGGGCAATGGGAGATATGCTTAGTCATTAGTTAAATTCCTATCATGCTCTGTAATATATATTAATATGCTTAGCAGATCTACTTGATCTTTATAAATGTGACTAGAGGAAATGAGTTAGAGAGTCTGAAAGAGGCATAGACAGCAGGAGTTGTACTCACGAAGACTGACCAGTGTTTCAAACAGAACAGTGACTACAGTGAGATCTGCACTGAGATTTATGAGAACACTAAACTGGGTTGGAAATTCGGGATATATTAAATGACTGCGATTATTAAATCAGAGTCAGAGTCTTGGAAACATTTTATTTGGAGTGGGTTATTTATAGATTAATAAACTTCTAACTGAGCTTCAGTAACACATCAACAACTTATCAGTGAAGCAGCAGTAGAGAAGCATCTGAATACACTGAAGTAAAAATTTGAAGATACCTGCCCAGAGATTAAAATTTGGCTTTTACATTTTTTTCAACATTTGTTTAAAAATGACTCTAATCTCTAATGCATTTTTAGTGTTGGTGATTTTAGCAGGAAGATAACATGGAGCTAAATGAATTATATGATAATCTATGACATAATAAATTATATGAAATGTGAATTCTGTCCTCCAGCAGTCTTGTGCACATGCCAGACAATGTTGTGTACATGAGCATCCTTTTCTGGGACAGACAGCACAGAAAGTGTAGTGTGCATTTCGCCTCCAAATAGTAACAGCATGTGTTGTTACATTTCAGAGCAACCTGTGCCTTTCAGACATTTTAGAGCAGCTTTCAACCACCTGCAGTGTTCAGCAGAATCAGTCCTACATATAATTATGCCATCAAGGTAGCTGTGTACATCTGACACTCCCTCCAAAACCATTGCCAATAACCTTTGAAATGCAGATGAGCCTAGGGGACATCCATATGGTACATAGGAGACACAAAACAAACTGTCAGGTATAATAAGAGAGATCCGATCTCCACAGTCCTTAGGCAAAGGGGACTTGATGGTATGCACTGGCCCGGTCAACACAACAGAATACAATAGTACCACATAATGAAGACAAGAACTCCGGATCTATACGGAACCTATACTGGTCCAGAAGTTCCCCCACAAAATGCCCATATGAAATACATCAGCCTCTGCCCTCCTCAAAATCAGTGCATGCCACCAAACAAAGGGAAGCTGTGGCTCTTTTATGCTAGGGGAGCATTTTGTTGGCTGTTTTGAGTCCACTAGCCCCCACATGAGAAAATGATGACAGTGCTCCCACCCAGAAGACATGATTTTACTAAGTGGCTTGATGAGCATGAAAATGACCAAAATTACATGCTATGGCCTTCACAGTTACTAGATCTGAACACCTATAAGACATTTCAGACCATGTTAAGCAGACTCCCTACCACCATCAGAACATAGACTGAGGCTGAAATCTTTTGAAGTTCCATCCCTTTACTAAAGTTCCTGATATAAGATATACACCAAGGTGCTTATGGTGGCTCATCAACTCCCTTTACTTTCAACCCCCATTTTATATACATGCAAATGGCCATTTATAAATCCATGTGAATAGATCAGTGTTGATCATAAACGTATGACAGACTGATATTTGTGTTTAGGTTTAGAGTAACTTACCTGAGCAGGTAACTCCAGCATCTTTAGAACGGTTACAGGCATGTTTACCCCATAGTGCTGACTGGCATTTCTTCAGTGTAGACTCTGATCCAGTACAGTCCACATCATCCATCCAGATTGGTCCTGATCCTGGTCCAAAGTGAGCATCACTCAGTACATCTACAGCCTCTCCACAGCCCAGCTCTCTACACACCACTGCAGCATCTCTCATATCCCAGTTATCACCACACACTGTTCCCCACTGTCCTCTATGAAGAACCTCCACTCTCCCAGCACAGCGACTCCCACCATCCACCAACCTCACACTGCCTGTACACAGGAGAGAAATGGGATTGACACTCAAGGAGAAAGAGTGCTGCTATAATCATACATAGAAATGCAGACAGAAAAATCCTTAATTAATTTCAAACACAAAATACAGAATAATAAGAGCTTCTATGAAAGATGTATTTCTTACCAGCACACACCAGACCCACATCACTATCATGGGAGCAGTTGTGTTTGAGTGAAGGTGATGTTGGACAGGAGTGAATCTGAGATTCGTTGCCTCTACACTGAAGCTCCTCTGACCACACCTGACCCTCCCCTCTGCCAAAAGCAGCTCCTCCCAGCACCTCCACAGGAAGCCCACAGCCCAGCTCTCGACACACAACCTCTGCATCCTGCTGGTCAAAGTCAGCATCACACACCGTGTACCAGGTCTCTCCATGAAGCACCTCCACTCTCCCAGAGCAGTGAGATCCACCAACCAGCCTGACTCCTAAAAAAATATTCACGTTTATGTTATACAAACCTCTTTAATAAACTGTGTCTTGCTTTTAGCGCATCGCGCGTCACAATCTGTTTGTCCATCATCAAACTACAACATTCTTTAGAGCATAAATATTAGCTTTGCCTGCTTTTCATCCACTACAGCAGTATTTCCATAGTGGCAAGTCTCTAGAATCTAATTTAGTGTGAATCCAGATAGGTAAGTTGACTTTTGTCTTACCTGGGATGTTAATCAGTGTTTTCGTTATCTGAAGGCTGCTTCTTCTTCTTCTTCTTTATGGAACACATATTTGTATGCCAACTACTTTTTCAGATATTGACCTGCACTACTATGCCTGTCATGCCCAGGGCCAGATTAACACTTTCTGAGGCCCGGGGCTAATTACCAGGATGAGGCCCTTCATATCATGTTCTGACGCATGACCTCACACAAACCCACTGACACATCAGCGTACACAGTACCAATCTATGACAGACTACCGTTTAAAGTGAACTGGTATTATGATTTCAATTCAATTCACTTCAATTCAATTCATTTCAATTCAAGGATAGCTTTATTATCATTGCAGTAGTGTTGACAAAGCTGACAGAATGAGGACGGGAAAACAAAATGTATCTGAATAAACCTATTGGCCTATTTGAAAATGTAGGAAAAAAGAACTCGCTGGCCCATGAGTGCAATAAACTCCTCGCATATAGTCGATGACAAATAGGAGGGTGTCCCCCGCCCCTTATTTCCTTAAGTTTTAAGTGTTCATCCAAAAAAGGGTCAAACTTGGCCAGCAACTCTAAGATGCCCAAATAATTCCCGTTGTGCACTGAGCCCAGTGTTTCATTTTCTCCCCGGAATGCGAGCCCACGCTCTGACAGAAATTTTATTACGGCCACAACTCTCCTCAATACCTCTTTCCAGTAATTCGCCTCATCTTTCAGTTGATCCTGCAGCCCCGCGTCGATCCCACGCACCTGCGTGCGCGCAAGCCAAGTAAGCACAGCCTTTCTGTGGGGCTGGCCCGCTTCGTGCATCTCAACTCGGTCAACTGAATGTTTCCAATCAGAGAATCCGTGCGTGAAAGCGGACGAATCGTTACTGAATAGTTTGCAAAAAAAAACAAAACACATTTCCAGTAGATGGGGAGTAAGACAACCATTCTCTTGCCACCTTCTCTCCATTTCTGAGCGAGCGACTGAACAATGTTTTGCTCAGACATCGCTTCTGATTTTTATAGCTCCTTTCAGAAGCCGAAAAATCGGCATCTTTATGTTGACATTGTGTGGGTGCTTCAATTCCCTTTCCGACCCAATAGCTTCGCATCTCCTCATTAACTTCTCCCCAGCATGCAATATCTGTTGATATATCTATTTTCGCCCCTGCCTCAGAATCAACAGGCTCATCTGCTACATTACCCACTGGTTCTTCTCCATCACTTGTTTCCTCAGCGATTGTAGCACTATTGCTAGCAGACTGGCTAGTTGGGCTGGTTAGTTGGCTAGCGGTGGTTGGCTGCTTTCCATCACTGACAGTTGCCTCTTTGCTGGTGGTAGCTGCTACAGCAGGCTGACTGCTCCACATGTTGGTTAATTTGGGTGTTTTCTGTAATAATTCTGTCGCTCTTTCCTTTTTTTATCGCTTGTAATTTTCGTTTTTTTGCTCCGCTCTCGTGTTTCCTTTGGCCCGACATTTTCGCTCGTTTTCTATTTTTTTTTTTTCTATTAATTTTTGTCATTTGACATTCAGCGACCGGAGGCCCCCCTAGTGGCGAGGCCCGGGACTGCAGCCCTTTCAGCCCATTCTTTTAATCCGGCCCTGGTCATGCCCATAGGGTCCCATTTATTTTCCCAAAATGTTTGTTCTGGTAATCATGTGCTTGTATACAGCTCTTTGATTGGTGGTACTGTTTCAGTATATCAACAGTTTTTTTTTTCCCTTTAAGAAAGAATAGGGTAGACAAAGCATACCCATCTACTGCACTACTGCTCAATCGAGATACACTCTTGGGCAGACCCTCAAGCACAAATCCAATGTTGGTGTGACTCGCAAATTTTTTTCTCCCATACTGTCCCATTCATTTTCTGCCCTTCCCAAACCCTAATATTTCCCTTAACATCCAGCCACCAAACTGCATGTAATATTAATCCACAGCCATACTGACTCCTCTATGTTTCATTTATTCACCCACATTCCTCTTATCTATCTATCCATCTATCTCTCTATCTATCTCTCTATCTATCTATCTATCTATCTATCTATCTATCTATCTATCTATCTGTCTAAGACTCTATTAATTTCTTTGCCTGACAGTCAACAAACATTGTCACCTCATGCCATCACTCTTTCCTAGTTAATCCTATTCTTCCTAGAAAGAATTATTAATAATATAAATGCTATTATCTTAAAACCTTAGTATTATTTTACCAACATCTTCTACACCATTAAGGACCTAAAGTATAGCAGCCTACCTGAGCAGATGACTCCAGCATCTTTGGAATGATCACAGTTATGTTTTCCCCATCCTCCTGATCCACAGTGCTTCAGTGTAGACTCTGATCCACTACAGCCCACATCATCCATCCAGATTGGTCCTGATCCTGGTCCAAAGTGAGCTTCACTCAGTGCATCTACAGCCTCTCCACAGCCCAGCTCTCTGCAAACCACTGCAGCATCTCTCATATCCCAGTTATCACCACACACTGTTCCCCACTGTCCTCTATGAAGAACCTCCACTCTCCCAGCACAGCGACTTCCACCACCCACCAACCTCACACTGGCTGTACAATAGAGAGATAAAAAGAAAGAACGTTTCTGCAATGGTGGCTGGGCGGGAAAAGGATGGATCAGTACGGCTGTGCATTGATCCTGTGCATCTTAACAAAGCGCTCCTCAGACCTCACCACCCAATGAGAACGGTGCAACATAATGTCTGAAATGCCTGATACCAAACCTTTCACCATTCTAGATGCAAAACGTGGATTTTGGCAGATTCCTTTAGTCACTACATTCATGTCTCCATTTGACCGATATGCCTTTCTCCGAATGCCCTATGGTTTCTCAACAGGCAGTGGAGTGTTCCAGAGATGCATGGAGCAACTGTTTGCTGGGCTTCCATGTGACATAGTGGTTGATGACCTCCTTATCAGGGGCTGCACCAACATGAACATGACCAGCGCCATCATTAGGTCTGGGTCAAGATAAGGGCAGTGGGTCTCAAGCTCAGTCCTGACAAATGTTTCAGAGTCTCTGAGGTCTCCTACGTAGCCCACCTTCTTACAGACAAGGGTATCAAACCTGACCCTACAAAAACAAAAGCCATGCACCTTATGTCACCGCCACAGAATGTCCAAACGCTACAGCGATTCCTGGGGTTGACAAACTGTCTTTCAAAGTTCATTCTGACTTATGAAGCTTATTAAAAAACATCTTTTGTGCTCTTTGTGCAGGTGGAGAAAATAAATTCCCCCATCCAGTAAACCTGTGGATTCCGTGTTGTCACTGCAATTTTCCAACACAACGCACAAGTACCCCATTACACACAAAAACAGGCTGTGTTTACCCTAATAAGAAACCATGGCATATCTGTGAAGTCCATGAAGCATGGAACCATGGAATCACAGTTTAACACGAGAAGCCTGTGGCAGGGCTTAAACACAATGACAGACTTTAAGAGGAAAACTCACTCGCCATGCTGCCACAAACAGCCCCGCCACCAACGAC
This sequence comes from Prochilodus magdalenae, assembly GCA_024036415.1. Lineage (NCBI taxonomy): Eukaryota > Metazoa > Chordata > Actinopteri > Characiformes > Prochilodontidae > Prochilodus > Prochilodus magdalenae. The sequence goes on along the minus strand of JAMWET010006648.1, from coordinate 59,541 downwards.
TCAAAAAGATGGGTGGCATTACCTCTTCCTCACTAACCCTTAACACCGGTGCCCCTCAGGGTTGTGTGCTTAGCCCTGTCTTGTGATCCCTGTATAGGGGAGAGTGGGGTGAGTTGTGCCAGTTATTACTTAAAGTGACTTTAAAGCGAGACCATGACTGTAATGCTTCCAACTAAGGATGTGGTGCATCCCTGGGAACAGTCCCTTTGGATCTGAAATATAATATTTAAGAAACATAGCTTTCTGAATAAAGGGGTCTCGTGGCACAATTTGCCCCTGGTTCGGGGTAGGTTTGGCCTTACATACACTGGTGTAAATTGTGCCATTGATTATTAAGTAAATCGGTATATTTTGATCTCAGAAACTGTAATGCTATATAAAAGCTAGACTAATTCAATACAAACTTACACATTTCAGTTATCTTACAACATCAAAGGCCAATCTTCCACAAGCCTATTGTACCACAGGAGCACATCAAAGGTCAGTTTTCTTAAACAAAGCCTAGCGCTTCATGAACACATCAGAACAAAGTTGAGTTCAACTGTCAATCCTCTTTTCTCGCCCTTACGGCTGTACCACCACATTTTTGAGGTGTGGGTAGTTTCTCATGCACATCTTCTCTAGAGATGACTCCTTCATCATTTTCATTACTTCGCTATAGAAACTTTGCACTGATGTCGGCACCATCAACCTTCTCAAGCAGTCCAACATAACACCTGCGAAGTTCACAGTGACAAAGTCCCCAGCAGACAGATCCTTGCCACCATCATCATCATCCTGGACATCTGAACTCTCATAGTCAGTGGTGTTGTTAGGTTGGTTTGGACCCTTTCAGAGCCCCTCTTTTCATGTTTTCATTCCTTTTCTCTTTTTCACTCCTTTCATTTTCTCCGTCATGTGTTCGGGTTAGAAGGCTGGTTACCTAACCTCCAGCCCATGACAATGGGCCACACTACTTAGTCTTTCTCACTTTTCAGTATATGGGCCGGAGTTGAGGCAGTACTCATTATGTGGGGGCAGATCTGTGCCTCATCCATTAGTTCTTCTGGTTTAACAGCATATGCTCATGGGTCAGGTTTGGACAGAGGACCCAGCCAGAAACTGGGCTAGATAAAGTTTGCTCTCTGGGTACAATTTGTATTTATTTATTTATTTATTTATTTGTTTGAAAAAAGGACTTATACCACACTTATACAAAATACCACAAGGGGTTATTAAAAAAAAATTTTTTTTTAGAGTAAACTTACCAGCACACACCAGACCCACATCAGTGTCATGGGAGCAGTTGTGTTTGAGTGAAGGTGATGTTGGACAGGAGTGAATCTGAGATTCGTTGCCTCTACACTGAAGCTCCTCTGACCACACCTGACCCTCCCCTCTGCCAAAAGCAGCTCCTCCCAGCACCTCCACAGGAAGCCCACAGCCCAGCTCTCGACACACAACCTCTGCATCCTGCTGGTCAAAGTCAGCATCACACACCGTGTACCAGGTCTCTCCATGAAGCACCTCCACTCTCCCAGAGCATCGAGATCCACCAACCAACCTGACTTCTAAAATGAGAAAAACAGAGAACATGCCTCCATTATAACTCAATCAGTGTGTTTATTTACACTCATTTACAGGTTACAGCCCCTCCAATTATTATGACCAGGCCATAAAACCAAGTTTCAATAAGTAAGTTTGATTACAAGTGACCACTGTAAGTAATTTGTCTCCATGGTATGGGAACTGATTAGTGATACAGACAAGCAGTGGTGCCCAGTCAATGCAGATAAAGCAACAGCATTAGTCTGCACAGGATGTGCAGTAGTTCAGCTCGGGAAGCACTGAGAACATTATACGGTGTTAAGAAAGTGCAGCAGTCCTTCCGGCAGGCCTGATTATTACAAGCCAGCGCCCCTCCGCTCCACAATCAACAAACAACAGCACCAACATTCTCAGTTTACCATAATACTCTCTGTCTGTGCGCCCCCAGATCTGCACCTCCTATCTGGCTGGTAAGCTAATTACCAAAGTCTCAGCTAAACAGGTAGGTTTTAGCCTCCAGCACCATTCTGGACTTACTGAAGACTTCTTAAAGCTTTTGCTATGAATTGATAAATGCATGAAAATCTTTTCTGCAGCCTGTAGGGACAGTGCGTTTCTTAGTTTAGAACTATTGTGTAGATGTAAGAAAGCTATTTAGGTAATATCAGTAAAATGTTTATCAAAGGCCAGACCTGAATGGATCATGACTCCAAGGCTTTTTACAGATGTACCTCCTGTGATTGCTAGTTACTCCTGTTCCTCCGTAGCGTTCACCAGTTTCACTTACATGCAAGATTATACACTACAGCCTCTTCCCCATACACGTCTACGAATGCTGCTGCACCACCTCAACATTACTGCCTTACACTGGGCTTATAAATATTTTGTAAACTGTATATTATTTGTTTATATATAGTTTGTTTATTGCTTATAAAACTGAATTCCTTTTTGGACAACATGCTTTGCCAATAAACCTGATTCTGATTGAATGCATGTCACTCTGGTGCAGGTAGGAACATACTCTAAAATCTTTGATGTAAAGGAAAGAGTGGAAATAGGTCTGTGGTTTGATAGCTCAGAAGGATTGAGACTGGGTTTAAGGCTTGCACATGGTTTCTGGAGTTCTGGAGCTGATTTGTTAATTTAGAAAATGTGCTAAACAATAATCTTTATTATTTTTGTTATTTTTAGCTAGAGAGGAGAGATAGGCTGAATGTGCTGCAGTTAGAGCCCTCCTATAGTCCATAAGGCTATCCATCCAGGCAGTCTGGAATACCTCAGGTTTAGTCAGGTGCCATTTATGCTCTTGTTTTCAGACAGTCTGTGTAGTAATGATTGTACCATTTCTTATTCTTATAGTGTCACTTATTCTTTTTAGTGAAGCCACCTTATTTAAAGTAATACAGTTTCCTCCAAGCCTTTGGTCAGAATATCTGGATCAGAAGGACAGCTAATAGAATCGAACAGATCTGGGAGGTTTTTGATAAAGCTGCTAGGCATAGAGGATGTTATAATGCACAAGATACTGTGTGTGGATGAACATTTATTATGGCTGAAACTAGTTGTGTGGGCATTCCTCGACCCACAGTGAAAGCATTATCACCAATTATTATTATTATTATCAATTATTGTGACCAGCGGCACCAAGATAGAATTGCCTTTAATAAGATAACAGAACATGGGAGAGGAAGACCCACCAGAATGAAAAAGATAAACCTGCTTCAACTGAATTATGTAAGGTGTCTGGTTTTAGGGAACTGGAACAGATGTGAACCTCTACTTTAGTGTGTGGGTGCTGGAGGTTAGGGGCTGCGATAGAATTATTAGCTTTGTTTGGACATAAATGACTCAAAATGCCCACTAATCATGCTGGGTGAGGTTTCCCATCTGCTATAAATGAGGTAATGAGCTCCACAGAGAAGTTGTTAAATGGCTGAGAGAATAAATAAAGATTGCATTAAGACCTTTATTGTCAATAAAATATTTCAGTCCTCTACCATTTACCATTTCAATCCTCTACCAAACTGTTATAGCACTTATTTTCTGATAGAGGGTAAACCCGAATGGTGCAGTTCTTGGGACAGTGTAATGGCTTTAGTCTGACTGAATTTCAGAGAATGGCCGGAAAATCAAGGCTGTGGAGATTCAGGCAGCTGAATTTTGCAGCTAGCAAGCTTATGTTCCAGGATACCCTAGGCTACTCATATGCCATCATTATGTAACATGTCAGTGCTAAGAGAATTTTGATATTTTTGCCTATATAGACTTTGAAACTAGTCAATTCAAGTACCTTTTGAGAAACTGTTAAATTGATCAAAATAATGCAATAGATTTGATTGTAGTTTATTATATGACTTATTATCGAGAAAATACATATCATATAAATCATAAACACTAGATGGTCATATTTGTATTGCATTCCCCTCTCTGGTTAACCAGTAGCGGCTCTGTAGGGTTAATATGAAGAGCCTGTATGTTTCCTGCAGCTTATCAACAACAGTTTACTGTACTAAATATAGGTCAGTATCAGAGAACTGAATGTGGAGTTTATATATTTTTGTTGCTGTTTTCATCCTCAGCTCTTTTCAAAACTTTATGTTAGCTTTCTTGTTAATGTCCGACCCAGTCACGTATCTATCGGTGTGGGTTGTGTAATGACGGATGAAGCTGGTTGTGGTGGTTGGGTCACTGATGTTCCATCCACCTGGCACCCACTATCATGCCTCTTTGAACTCCAATAATTTACATCGTATTGAAATGATCATATTGGCCATTGCTTATATGATAACACCTCACAATTCCACCACCATTTTAATTACAGTTTAAGAAATGATAAAAAAATCATAAAACTGAAATGACTGAGATGCCACTTTCAAATGAACAAGTATAATATAGTTATATATACACACCACAAATCATTTATTCTCAGGAATGCAGTGCACCACATGATTAATTTGAGACAATTTATGATTTGTTTGTGAGTAGTTACTGGATTACTGAGGAAGATCATAGTAGAAGGTTACTGGGATGTATAAACTGTGAGAATGTCAGAGTCAATAGTAATCTTCCCAATGCTGCAAGCAGTTCATTTAATTATAAGATTTACTGCTGTTTACCTGCACAGATCATTCCAGCAGCTGTAGCAGGATCACAGGAAATATCTCCCTCTGTCGCGCTTAATGTTGCACATTTGTTCACTGTGGACTCTGATCCGTTACACACTTTTCCATGCCTCATCTGTGTTCCTGATCCTGCTCCAAAGCGTGCATCACTTAAAACATCTAGAGCCTCTCCACAGCCCAGCTCTCTACACACCACTGCAGCAGATTTCATATCCCAGGTACCATCACACACTGTTCCATAACCATGACTGCTACAGAAAATATCCACTCTTCCAGCACAGCGTCTCCCTCCATCCGCCAGAGTTATAATATCTCCTAATGAGAGAAAGAAAAACACGGATTTAGTAAAGAGATGGACAGCTGCTGGTTTAATACTCTAATGCAACTACAGTAATAGTAAACTCCCAAAGAGACCTAAATTAATCATTTACAATATTATTATTCTGATATTAATATATATATATATATATATATATATATATATATATATATATATATATATATATATATAATTTTTTTTTTCATTTTTTCATATACCTTTTTTGTCATTGATAAAATAATAAAACTTACCAGCTGTGGAGAGAGTGATTGTGGAGGACAAAAGAATGAGAACCACACAGCTGTCCATCTCCCTCTGACCTGCACACAGTCCGTTCCAATCAGCAGCAGAACAAGCTTCACCTCCTCTACCCCAGAGAGACTGAAGATACTGAAAGAGTGAGAGAGAGAGAGAGAGGGTGACAGAGTGAGAGAGAGAGAGAGAGAGAGACAGATAGAGTGGGAGGGGGGGAGGGGTGCTCCCCACAGCCGCCAATCACACTCACTATTACCTTATTAGAAAGAGAAGAGGAAATCATCAAACATTTTCAGTGACAAATCAGAGGAGGCATTTTCTCTCCCTCCATATATATCAAAAGAGCGTCAGCGCTGATGAACAGAACTCCACCTCCGTCTCTAGAGGAGTGTGAGGAGAGACGCTCACAGCAGTGTGGTGAGAAACACACCAACATACAGGAGACTGAGTTCAGAGAGGAAACACTCCAGTGTAATACAGCACTAATGCTGCACCTGCAGAGACACACTGATAACCATCTCACTCACACACACACACACACACACACACACACACACACACACACACACTCACACACACATACACACACACACACACAGTGTGGTATTAAATATAATATAGCATGTATGCATAAAGCCCAACAAATAATAAAAAGGAAGTGAACTATAAGGACCTTTGCAATCAAATTTTTTCTTTATAGGCCTGCATATTTATTATCTGGTGTGTTTATTATATTCTCTGTGCTCGTCTCACACTGTCTTGTAGTGTATATACACTGTGTGTAGGTCTGTGTAAGGTGCTGCTGTGTGTGCTGCACTATGGACCTGAAGCCCTGATATTATTCCAATATATAAGAGATTATTAATGACAAATAATTAATCATCAATAAATAAATAATAATTAATAATAAATGAAAAAGACTCCTCAAATTGACTTGCCTCTTCTGCACCCCCTCATCACATCCCCGTCTCTCTCTCCTACTCCCCTACACACACCTGCTGATACGCGGCTTCCTGTTCCTCCACTAAAGCAGAAGCTTCAAAGGAAAAACAGCTCCAGCTGCCAAACAGATCTTTATCAGCAGGTTACAGATTTACCACATCACATACAGAATTACTGCACTGCTCTAAACATGGAGATACAGGACAGACTTTAGCTTCATGCTGCTACAGTAAAGTGATCACTGGTAATGTAGAGGAGAGAGGAGCATGGTTTAAAAAGGGGTTGAGGGCAGAAGGAGAATCTGGTGGGGTAAAACTGATGAAAGTTTTTATTTCTAAGCGCAGGAATTAAACATGGTGACAGTAATGATGCTCTTGGTGGGCTGGCAGAAGCAAATGAATGATCATTATTATTTAAAAAGTATTAGCACCCTGCTCTTCTACCTCACACTCTGATCATTAACTTACAGGCCATTAGGTGAACTTGTGCTCTCTCCTCTCCATGTTTGATGTTAACAAATAACAAAAAAACATATATGACTATTTATTACATAATAATGAACACCAACAGGCAGCAGTGTCTACAAACAGCGCCGAGATGAACGGTCTGTTGTCATGCATCACAATGTCTAGAAGGCCTGGAGTCACTCCACCTCCACTCCTACCGCACAACCTGCAGGAACTGTGTAAGAATATTCAAGCTGCATGGGATGGCTTATTGCAGGACATCATTAGCTGCATGCGTTAGCATGCATTAGCAAACATGGTGGTCTGATCTCATAGAGACACTACTTTATTTTGTGTTGCTCAATAAATATTAGTAAATATCAGAGCAAATTTATCATAATTTGTTGTTACTGGTAACCTTTATCTGAGCACTTGAGTGTAAAGTGTAACTGTGTGGCAACTGTTAATGGGTTACACGGCTCACAGGCCAGGTAGGAGGACTTTTGTTGCTTAGAGTCTCGGGGAGGCCAAGCTGTGTCTGGCTGTGGATCCAACTAAGCTTAAAGTTATTAATTAATTTATTTATTTTAAGTATGTAATATGTTTAATATTTAAAGATTAATCCTTACGTATGTCTGGGCAGTTTAAGTATTAAAGAATTTGGAAATATTAAGTTTTAAAGTGTATTTGTCATTTGCACAGAAGTCAGGACATTTATGCATTGAAATGCTCGTGGTGAGGCACAGGTTAATAGTCTATAGGTGTGCAGCATTAATATACATACTAACTAAACAAACAAACTAAAATACACAAAGAGATATATTAAATAAATACAAAATACACAATATAACCAGGATACAGAATATACAGAGACAGGAGGTTCTGTGTAGAAATGCTCTTACATGTACATTTATTAGACGGGGATAAGATATATATGGTAATAAGCTAATTTAATATAAAATTAATATAGTGAGGGCCCACTAGAGAAACAGATTTTGTTAAAAGCCCTATACAAATAAATATTGATTGATTGATTGATTAAATGAAGATAAAGTTAAATTTAGCTTGGACATTTACCCCTAACAATGTAATATAGCTACAATGGGGATTTTATTTGTCAGACTGGAACTAGATGGCTTGACTGACTGTCACTAGAAAAACAGGGTGATGACTCCACGAGTGAATCATCACATCAGGATAAAGACTCTAACTTCTAGACAACATTTACCTCTACTGACTTGCACACCTCTTGCTGTGCGTGTGTAAGAGGTCAGAAATCTATGTAAATGATCAGAATGAATGGAGATTAGATACAGTGTCAGTGTTTACCCAGGCTTAGAGACAGCTTCCTGTAGAATCCTCACAGCATCGTCATTACTCATATTCTCAACGTTCACATCATCCACCTGTAAAAACACAAATCTGGTATCAATATTAACATGTTTCATAATCTCCAAACTAAAATGTGCTTTAAGAATTAGAATTTAAAACCATTTACACAAGAACGCTTCTGTGCACGAAAAACACCCACATACACAAACACTAGGGGGCAGTGAGTACACTTGGCTAGAGTGCTGGGCAACCCTATCCACAGCACCCGGGGAGCTGTCTGGAGTTAGGTGCTTTGCTCAAGGGCACTCCATTTGTGTCCTGTTGGCTCAGGGAAATAAAATGGTTGGTTAGGCTAACTGACTGGTTCCCTAACCTCCAGCCCTGACTGCCAGGTCTGCAGGGCACACCTCCGAATGGATCCTGGGACAAATCACACCATATAGCCAAACTAAAGCTCTCTGAATTTGGACATAGTATGAGAAGTCGTATTTGTCAGTTGCATTTTTGGCTTCTCGTGATTCAAATAATCCCAAACCCATTCAGTGACGTTCAGGTCTGGAATCTGGAATCTGCCTTCCTCTCTCCTTTGTTTTCATCATGTTCTTCTTCTTACCTGGATCAAATGGAAACACAGTCTAGCACACTGACTCATATTGTTCCAGTTTAAACCTTATATAAATATTTATATAAATCTATAAAATATTAAAAAGGAATCTTATATAAATATAAAAATATATAAAGGAAACTTACATAAATATAAAAAAAATCACAAAGGAAACTTATATGAATCTAAAGGAAACATTATAGTCTATAAAAATTATAAAGTAAACCTACATAAATATAAAATAATCATAAAGGAAACTTATATAAATCTAAAAATATATAAAGGAAACTTATATAAATCTATAAAATCATAAAGGAAACTTATATAAATATAAAAATCATAAAGGAAACTTATCACCAATCTTAAGATGTGGTGGTTTTAATTACTGTACAGTATTTTATATATAAACATTTCTACAAATATACACCAGCTCCTCAAACTGAAAACCCCATCTCCTGAGCCAGACTGAGGATCCCTGGAACTGCCTCCAGAAGGTCCAGAATCTCCTCAGAGAAGATGAGGTCTCCTCCTCCGGTGACCACGGCGTCGAAGGGCCCCAAACACACCGGTGGGTCAACAAGGGAGTGGGGCAGACCTGCACACACCACAGTACCAAGTAACACAGACTCTGTAAGTCACTGCTTGGTCAGCTAAAATCCAGCTCTCTTTAATCTCAGTCGGGTTTCTAGGCCTTAATGCAGTCTAAGAAATCTGATCTGCTGTTTACACTCCTGTGGAATTTGTGCTCTCATTAACTGAAAAAACACCAGGTTGGGAGTTAGTGATAGTTTACTTGTTAGACTTAGCTTTTTACAGTATACAGACACGCAGCGTTATCTTTACATCTCTAGCATTGTTGTTCTCCCGTTCTACACCTACGCACCTGTCTTTAGTGTGCTCCTCTCATGGTGCGTTTACTAACAGTCCATCCAATGGTGCGTTCAATACAATTCAATGTGTCTTAAAACATTATTGCAGACATTACAACTCCCACATCACATGACCACAATAATAGTTTTCATGTAGTGTGTTATGGAGCTTTGTGTCCATGTAAACGGTCTGCAGAGTTACACAGCTCAAAGTACATTTAAATGATGAAACACATATTTTAAACCCATAGCCTACTGAACCTACGGGAAGCGAAGAGGCATAAAAAACGTTGTACGGCCGCGAATATTCACCGTATCAGCGCCGAACAGCACAGACACCAGCACGGTTCTGAACTTTTAGCTCAGATTAAACACAAGATATTTCACATATCTCACATTTATCAGCGATTCTCCGAGTATCTGTAATCCACTATAGACAGTAGGAGTGTGACGTCACTAACCGATCTGCTAATATGGCGGATAGGCCCGCTAACGTGTGAGTAAGGAGAGAACCGGCACTTCTTTATTCCCACTTCTAGCACCGCCTAAAGCCTTTAATAGATCCACTCTAAAGCGCTTGGAAGCGACAGCACATGGAAATGGAGATGAGCTCCTCTGTTTCAGTACAGAGTTACAGTTTCTAGCGGGGTTTGTACCGGGAGGGATGATCACAGGCCGCCGGTCGATGTACAGATCTCCAGTGGGGAGGAGGTATGTCCTCTCAGTGGAGACCCCGAACAGCCTGTAGAGGGACATCCTACAAACAGGAAGAGGAGAAATCAGTAAATCAGAGAAACAGGAAATAGAAATCAGAGTAAAGTCGTGACCGTGTTGAACTGATCAGAAATGTTTTCCCCAAACAGAATTCCAAACTGAGCATTCTGGAGTTGCTTAGCACAACTGTGATGTCACAACCACCACCACTGGAACAACAGTACCAGCATGTGATATGAGTTATTTAGTGAATGTGATCAGTGAAAATGTAAATATATATATATATAAAATAGATCAGCCAGCAAACTACAACAAAAGACAAATGACGTAGTTTGCATCTTGAAGCCCAATTAATTGAAATGTAATACATTGTAGTTTATCACTATATATTTCATTTATTACTAATTACAGTGCTGTCCTTCAGTACATTTGTATTTGTAAAGGTTTCTGGGCAACTTTTACTGCTGAAGTCAACACTGGTGTCCACTCAATCCCTCGCTTCTAAAAGGACTCACCTAACACCCTTACCTTGTGCAAACATAAAAGATGGCACTGGGGAAGTTAAAAGGTCAAGTGGATGAGGGCTTGTAAAGCCAGTACTGAAAGAACGGGTAGGGCGTGCGGGGTGGTTGTTCTAGTGGTGAAGTTGAGATGGGAAGCATGAGATCTTAAAAACAGTACAAAGACTTTTACAAATATTTATGTTTTTTACAGTATTAGAATGAACTCGTTCAATAAGCGAACCTCCAAAGTTTTTTGCATGTGAGGAAACAGACGGCGACTGCTGCTGCTGCTGTAACTGCAGCATGTAATATTGAGTTAATGTGGACAGCCGATGTTAAGAGGGTACATCAGATCACTAAGGCATGCTCTGAGGTGAGGTAACTTCTCTGGCATTAGTGGGATTCCTAAATTCAAAGACTTGAACGTCTAGCTAGCTCAAAACCAGATGACCATTCCAAAAACCAACATCAAAGTTACAAAGACACAGTCTAAAACTCAGAAACCACAAACCAAGGCAAGACATCATAACCAGAGCAGCACATGAACATAAACACTCAGAATTACAGGGTGTACCAATACAAGACTTCACAAAGACATTCAGCAAACTGGAGTCTAAAGTACACAAAATGGCTGCTGATTAAAAACAGGTGTGAAGACACTTAGAATTCAGGTGAGGGTGACCTCTGTGGGCGAGGAGAGGAAACAGCAGCAGTAGATGTGGCACGCAGAGAAAGTCACTGTCCAGGGTGCTGAAACTGATTCAGAACCACTGCAGTGGACAGTTAATATGTACACTGCTCAAAAAAATAAAGGGAACACTCAAATAACACATCCTAGATCTGAATAAATGAAATATTCGCATTCAATACTTTGTTCTGTACAAAGTTGAATAAACTGACAACAAAGTCACACAAAAATCATCAATGGAAATCAAATTTATTAACCTATGGAGGCCTGGATTTGGAGTCACACACAAAATTAAAGTGGAAAAACACACTACAGGCTGATCCAACTTTAATGTAATGTCCTTAAAACAAGTCAGAATGAGGCTCAGTATTGTGTGTGGCCTGTATGACCTCCCTACAATGCCTGGGCATGCTCCTGATGAGGTTGCAGATGGTCTCCTGCTCCTGGGAGTAGATTTCTGAGCTGTTGTTTTCTGGTGAAACTGACTGTTAATTATACTGCAGTGGTTATTTCACTGTATTAACACCACATTACCTACAGTGTGAGTTCAGACCTCTCACTTCTTATCCTCATCTTAGTTGATTTCCTTCCTCTGTTCCTTGTGAAAATGTGATTGAGTTGAATCTATTTTTCCACAGAATGAACAGTGAGAATATGTAACTCTGAAGAAGAAAGGAGCTCTTTTCCTGTTTACATTTGAATTCCAGTCCTCTCTTTGATAATCCAGTTTCAAAAACATTATTACTGTGGTTGGTGTGGCGCAACAGATAACACCACTTGCCACTGACCTACCACGCCATATAGGACACTGGGTTTCCATTCCTGGTCTGGGTGACTATGCTGTGCTACACCAATAAAAGTCCTTGGGCGAGAGTCCTAACACTACACTGGCCTAGCTGTCATATGATTAACCTTGTAAGTCGCTCTGGATATGAGCCTCAGCCAAATGCCGTAAGTGTAAATATTAGGATGTGGAAATGCATATGAGTTCATTTACATTTGAATTATAATTTGAGCAAAAATAATGATAAGGATAATAATCTATGACAAAAATATGCAGCTCTAGAAATGCACTTTAAATTAAAGATATACGTGAAGCGTTTAAATTTTTGTGTAAATTAAATATCAATACCAGTGTGTGAAATGGCACATGTAAATGTAATTGAGTTTGGATTTTCTTTTTCAGTCCAGTTGTGCATGAATAAAAGATAATAAATTCAAATTTAAATTCTATTCAAACTTATTTTTTTTGCAGACTTGTTATTTGTTATTTTGATACTGAAATGCTTCCTTATAATTATGCTATATGACACAATGACATCATGTGGGCTGCCTCCTGACAGATCCCCCTCCTTTAGAAATGGCTCCTGATTTTCCATCACCAGACGGATATCAACAACGGAAGTAGTGGGAATAAGGATCCAGGATGTGCCAGGCTGGTACCCAGCATGCCTCTGCCTATCAAAGCTCCCTCCTAGAGAGTTATTACTTGAAGCAGGTCATGCAGAGTGTTGTGATGCAAAACAGTCGCCAAAGAAATCCTGTTTATATTCAGATTTATGACTATTTTACATATAACACTCAGCACATGTAGGTTCACTGGTGTTTTTGGGTAGTGAAATAAATGTCTATGTGACCTGATATTTAATTCACCTATTAATGAAGAAATATTCAGATAAATATTCAGAAATGAAAGGTGAACATTGCACCACCCACATGTGGACCCTCATCCCCTTATGATAAAATAGTTTATACATGTTCTGTAATTAGAATCTTCCTCTCAGATGACTTTACAATATGAAAGAAACTTGTATATGAAAACTGACAAATAATTAATATTCAAAGAGTTCTTGTAGTCATAAACAATTTATTGGTCCTATAAAAGCTGATGTAGAAATTCCTTTATTAATCAGTCTTTATCAGATGTACTGTAATAACAGTTTAGAATTAAAACAGAAATAAAAGAAAAAGTAAAAAAATGTCACATATGAAAAATAAAGCAGTTTACATTAAAACGCCAAAACCTCAGAGAATCTCCTCTTTATACCGCGTGTCATTATACTGTGTGTGATGATCAGCACACAGAAAGGAGAGGAGTGCAGATCTCTCTCTCAGATCTCACTACATCATAAGAAGCTCTGCCTGTGTGGATATAATCCCAGATTATCAGTATAATAATCTACAATCATTAGAAGATGGAAACAGCAGAAGAGAGAAGATCCTGAATCCTTTATTACAACTGTGAGATTAAATTCAATTTAAGCTAAATTCCTTTTTAGCATTTTACAGTGCAGTACAGTATTAGGTGAGTGTTATAACATGTTATAACTGCTCTATAAATGGTTATAAGGGTCGTCCGAATTTGATAAAATAAAGCTGTTATACAAATTAGTTCCATTGAAACAGAACTTTCCTTACTGTTTCTTTTGGTCCTTCATATCATCATAAATGATCTACAGTAAAAAGCAACATCCCTTTAACTGCAGACCCAAAACAATAATTCCCCTAAACTAAAACAACAAATTCCCTGTAATTATATATATATATATATACATTTCTGGCGGCAAATGGATTTCCTGGTTAACCTTCATCACACAGATACAGAGTATTTGCATGTAAACAATATAAAAGATAAAAAGTGGATGAAGAAAAGTATGATTATACTGATTGTACTGATAGGGTAAGACGTGTCAGTAAATGTTTCTAAGGCTGGAAAAGCTTCATGAACGTGTTAATAACTGCAATAATAAATAACGTGTTAATAATTTGTTTACGTAATCTTGGCTGGTGAGTTTAACCCTCTATTTCACATTTATGCTTCAGAAAACATTTAGATTTGTGATCTATAATAAAGTCATTTCCTGCGTTTGAAGAGGTTCGTCTGTAATTTCCTGAGGAAAGACACTGACTGTGGTCTCTCAGTCACATGACTCATCTCTGTCTGAGGCTCCTCCTCCTCCACGTCATCATAGTCTGTAAAATAAGAACATTAATCTCAAATAACACGTCTTTATTTTATAGCACACTGTATGTCCAACCCAGTACATACAGCACTATGTAGGATCTGTTCAGTACTGCAGACTGAAACTCAGATCAAGCTGTTCATTAAAGCCAACATGGTTTATGCCTAGAAACCCTCCAATGTGGCTGAATTAAAACAATTCTGCAAAGACGAGTGGCTAGGATTCCTTTACAGATGTGAAAGACTCATTGCCAGTTA
>JAMWET010006648.1:0-40000 GCA_024036415.1 Prochilodus magdalenae | reverse complement strand
CATCAGCCCTCAGCGTCAGCCCACAGTCCAGCTGCCTGCAGACCACCTGAGCATCCCTGATGTCCCACAGATCATCACACACGGACCCCCACGCAGCATTATGATACACCTCCAGTCTCCCAGAGCAGCTTCCATTTCCTCCACTCAACCTGAGAGGCAGGTGATCTACATCACACATGAGTAGATACAGAGACACTGACTATGCAGGACAGTTTTAGAATAAACTTCAATGCTACCTTGAAGAATTGTAGAGCTTTGCTCTGTGTAGAACTGATACATATACTGACCTTATTTATTTCCTTACCTGAGCACTGTCTCTGATGAGGAGATGACGAGGAGCATTTCAGATGGCTTCGCTGAACAAGATGATTTTCTTTTTCTATGAATACGTCAAAGTAATTACTTTACAGGCAGCTGTTTACAGAAACCTGCTGTGATTACACATTTAATGTTTTACACACGTTCTGTTTATGTCAATATATAAAACCATCCCAAGCTCCCTACCTGAACAGGTTATATAAGCCACCTTGTCACACTTGTTCTGTCCCCAGGGGGAAGATGGACAGTGCCACAGAGTGGAGTCATGCTTTCTACATTTCAAATCATCCAGCCAGTTAGGAGCTGATCCCACTCTTGCTTTAGTAGCTCTCTCACTGCCAGATCTTCCACAGTTCAGCTCCTGACAGATCAAACTGGCTGTATTATCATCTATTCCATTGTCACACACGTTACCCCAGGTTCCATTGTAGAACACCTCCAGATTCCCTTCACAGCCCTCAGTGAGTCTGATCTCTTTGTGCTCTGGTGGGAGAAATTTTACTTACACTGAAACAACAGGTTTTGCACATTTTAAAAATAAATAATTAAAAGAATAAATAATTAAATTCTTTAAAAAGTTCCTCAACTTGTATATTTTTTGATATTTCATGTAATATGGTTGTTTCAAGGTATTTAAAATGAACTTCATATCCCTCCTTATGTTAGCCTAACCAAAGAGCTGATCACTGACTTCAGGAGGGGGCAACAAGGCACATACCAATGAACATTGGCAGCCCCTAAAGAGTGAGCAGCTTCAAGTTCCTTGGTGTCTACTTAGCCCAGGTCCTTGCTTGGAATCTAAACACCTCACACATTGTCAGGAAGACCCAACAACGCCTCCACGTTCTATGAAGGCTGAGGAGAGTCAACCTGCCACCGCAACTCCTCTACAACGTCTATAGATCCACTTTGAAGAGCATCCCGACAAACTGCATCATTGTGTGGTATGGCAGCGCCACTGCTGCTGAGCGTAAGGCATGCACAGCACGTCACTGTAGTTGCCCTCCCATCCACACAGGACATCTACGACAAGAGATGTCTGAGGAAAGCAGTCAACATATCCTCTGACACCACACACCCCACCCATCCCCCGTTCCAACCTCTGTCCTCCAGAAAGAGGTACCAGAACATCCAAGCCAGGACCACCAGGTTCAGGAACAGCTTTTACCCAAGAGCTGTCAAACTGCCACACTGACAGCACCTGTCTATATATCTTATACTGTTTATAACCACATGCTTAACAGCACACATGGCTACTTCACCATACTGTCATTTCCCACAAGGACTCTCACACTAAGCTGTATTCTGCTTCCTGCATATGCTAACTGCAGCTCAGTTCTAGTATTCACATTCTTACATACAGATGCTGTTCTTACATACTTTGGACATACACTACTGTTTACTGCTTATGCACATATTGTTTATTTGTCTATTTTTCTTTGCACTATACACTATTTATCAATATTTATAAAATTCTGTTATACTATTCTCTGCATATAATATGTATAACGACAACAACATTGAATTGAATTAAATAGTTTGCTGTTATGTGGCTTCAATGTCTAAATGTACACACATTTAATATTATTGTCTGTCCAAACAGCAATTAGCAGTGAAGGTTAACAATGTTAAACTACGGTCAGATTAAACAGTAAACTGCAGTAACTGCAGCAATCGGAATACCATACCTGAGCACACGACTCCTATATCATCTTTGTGTCCACATTCATCCTCTCCACACAGCTGAAATTGGCAGTTCCACAGCGACGTCTCGTTCCCCTCACACTCCACCTCATTCAGCCATATGGGTCCAGTTCCAGGTCTGAACTGAGCTGGTACTGGGGCACTGAGGGCCACTCCACACTGCAGCTGTCTGCAGACCACCTGTGCATCCTTAATATCCCACAAGTCATCACTCACTGTTCCCCATGAGCCACTGTGGAAAACCTCCAGCCTTCCTGCACAGTCTCCTCCAGAACCAACCAGCCTGATGGAGCTGTGAGCTGAATTAAACTTACCTACACACACACACACACACACACACACACACACACATGCACACGCACACGCACACGCACACGCACAACACAACACAACACAACACAACACACACAAACACAACACACACACAGGCCCGCACACACACACACACACACACATAAACACACAGGCACACACGCACGCACGCACACACACACACAGGCACACACACACGCACATCGTTCCACATCGTATTTAACCTTTAACCTTGATAATGTATTTTAGTAATAAGAAATATTTAAAACATAACAACACATCAGATCAACATACCCAACGTGTTATTCAACTGCTGTAATTACTTACCTGAGCAGGTGATGTACAGCTGTTCTCTGGAGCTGCAGTTGACAACTTGTGCACTGCTGCAGTTCCCCAGATGAGCTTCACTCCCAGAACAACTGAAGCCTTGAAGGCAAATGTGGCTGTGTTCAGGACTGGATGGAGAGGAGCTGGAGAAGCTGAACACAGAGCCACAGCCCAGCTGTCTGCAGACCACAGAGGCCTCAGACTCACTCCAGGAGTCCAGCAGAACTCTCCTCCAGTCCTGCCTGAAGTACACCTCCACCTCCCCCTCACACTCCATCCCTCTTGGCAACCGCACTCTCCCCTCATTAAATGCTAGAGAGGAACCTGATAAAGAAAATTATTTTTATTAATGTGATTTTTAATAGTTCACAGTCATTTGCACATGTTACTGTAAGATACACAGTTTGAGAACTCACCACTGCAGATGACTCCAGCATCCTGTTGATGAGAGCATGCAGTTCGACTCCATGATGAAATGGGACATTGTGACAGGTGTGTTTCATTCCCCTGACAATCAAACACATCAGCCCAGATCCGGCCACTCCCCTCCCCAAACCAGTCTGACCCCACCACAGCCACAGCACTCCCACACTTCAGCTGACCACAGAGGACACTGGCATCTCTTATATCCCAGCTTACATCACACACTGTGCCCCACTCACTGAGGTACTCGAGCTCCACTCGACCGGAACAGGAGCCCAAGCCATTCACCAGCTGAGCCCCTGTGTGACCTGAACACAGAGCAGAGAGTTTAGTGGTAGTCTTTACTCATGTACTGAATGCCGTTTTACTTATTAGTTATGTCATGCTTTATTAATGACTGATCAAATACTGATACTTAACCAGTACATGTTATTCCCACGTCGTTCTCATGGGTGCAGTTGTCTTTGCTTATAGATGTTTTTCTACAGGAGTGAATCTGAGATTCGTTGCCTCTACACAAAAGCTCCTCTGACCACACCTGAACCTCCCCTCTGCCAAAAGCAGCACCTCCCAGCACCTCCACAGGAAGCCCACAGCCCATCTCTCGACACACAACCTCTGCGTCTTTCTGGTCAAACTCTTTCTCACACACTGTGTACCATTCATTATTATAAGGTACTTCTAGCCTTCCAGAACATGCATGAGGACCATCTGTAAGTCTAGGTAGATCACCTGTTTATTAGAATTGTAGAAACATCATAAATATCAAATTGCAGAATTAACATTTCATATATGATGTAAGAAAATCACCTTCAGGTAAAATTAGCAATTTAAATTATTAATTATTAAATTAAATGAAATTATTAATTATTAAAATCAGAGAACCACCATGAATATGCAATGTGATAAAATAATTATTGTCAAATTATCATTCAGTAAAGTGCTAAGTACAATTTCAGTTCCATAAAGGTTGGGATGCTGTGTAAAATGTAAATGAATGTACATAAAAACAGAAAGCAATCATTTGCTAATCTCATAGACCCGTATTTTATTCACAATGCAACACACAACACACATCAGATGCTGAAAATGAGACATTTTATTGTTAATGAAAATGATTAACTCTATTAGAAATTAGATTTCCAGTGATTTGTAGTGGCTTATAAAGCTGGCCTGAGGGCCTGAAGATCACAAGCATCTAATGCTGACTGTCTGCCTTACCCCTTGCACACAGGGATGTCTTCATATTCTCTGAATCTGTTGATGATATTATGTACTATAGTTGGTGGGAGAATCAAAGTCTTCCCAATTTCATGCTGAAGAACATTTTCCTGAAATTTTCACAATTTTAAGACACAATTTTTAGAATATTAGTTAACCTCTGCCCACTGTTGCTCCTGAGCGACTCTGCCTGTCCAAAATGCTCTTTTTATACCCAGTCATGTTTTGCATTTGCTTCTCTCGCTGGTTTTTATATTACCACTAACTTTAACCTTTTGTTTTCCCTGTACCAACTTTTTTAAGATGCACTGCTGCCATCATGTTCTCATGAAATGGTAAAACTATACACTTTCAGCTTCTGATATGCGTTCTGTGATGTATTGTGAATACAATATGGGTCTATAAGATTTGGAAGTCCTCACGTTCTGTTCTTATGTACCTTTATTTACATCTTACACAGCATCCCAACTTTTATGGAAGAGGTTTGTAGTACCTTCAGACAGAGTAACTGCTACTTCATTGTATAATAATCAAAAATACAACTTGCCTGAACAGATAACTCCAGCATCCGCTGTATCACAGTAAGTGTTTTGTGTTTCCACAAAACAGTTCTTCAGTGAAGACTCTGATCCAGTACAGTTTGGATACCCTTTCCTCACTAATTGTGATCCTGTTCCAAAGGTAGCAATGCGTGGAGTGTTCAAACAGCCCAGCTCTCTACACACCACAGCAGCGTCAGCCACATCCCACTGATACATACACACTCCTTTCCACCGTCCGATAAACAATACACCCACAAAAACCTCCACTCTCCCCGCACAACGACTTCCACCATCCACCAAACGCACACTGTCTGTACAACAGTGAGAAAGACAGAGACAGAGAACGAGTGAGAGAGACAGAGAACGAGTGAGAGAGACACACAGAGGTTAATCGTTTAATTATCATAAACCAGTTTTTAAATCTTCAAATAAAGGATTAACTAAATAACACATTTGAATCAAAGTCATGCTAAACCCATTCTAGATATGTGGATTCATTTCTACATTATACAAACTGTTTCTACATTTCTTCCACATCTGTGTACTTACCACCAGCTGTGGAGAGAGTGATTGTGAAGGACAGAAGAATGAGAACCATACAGCTGTCCATCTCCCTCTGACCTGCACACAGTCCGTTCAACTCAGCAGCAGAACAAGCTTCACCTCCTCTACTCCAGAGAGACTGAAGATACTGAGAGAGAGAGAGAAATGTCCCCACAGCCGCCAATCACACTCACTATTACCTTATTAGAAAGAGAAGAGGAAATCATCAAACATTTTCAGTGACAAATCAGAGGAGGCATTTTCTCTCCCTCCATATATATCAAAAGAGCGTCAGCGCTGATGAACAGAACTCCACCTCCGTCTCTAGAGGAGTGTGTGTGAGGAGAGACGCTCATAGCAGTGTGGTGAGAAACACACCAACATACAGGAGACTGACTTCAGAGAGGAAACCCTCCAGCGTAATACAGCACTAATGCTGCACCTGCAGACACACTGATAACCATCTCTCTCTCTCTCACACACACACCCTGATAACCATCTCTCTCTCACACACACTAATAACCATCTCACACAAACTTATTTACACACACACATTTACGCATATACACACACTTATTTACACACACTCACTTATTTAACCACATTTGCACACACACCAATCTGAGAATACAGGAAAACTAGTTTATCACTCAGTGAAGCTTAAAATAAACTAAACTTATTTACAAACGTTATTATAGGGCTATTATCTATTACCTATATATTCCTCAAAAACTCGACCAGGCTGGTTTCTGTTGCTGGGCTAAATGTTTCTCAGTATCTGTTTTGCTTTGTTTCGCTGCCTTGGAATTTGTCTGTGTTTGCATGAAACAATCTGCATCAGCTGCACTGCACAATCGGTTTACTACTGAGTAAACGCTGATCACAGTAGCACTGTCCCTTACTAGGTTCATTACAGCGAAATCAAATTCCTGCTTTATGCTGTGGATGAATGCTAGAATGCATTCAGTAAGTTGGGAGATGAAATGATAATAACAATAATTATCCCGATATAACGAGGACAGAATAGAGAACTCCACATCTGCTAACCCGTGTTTGATTACTGTGATACACTGTGATGTGGATGTGGTAGTAGTGATAGGTTTTTAAATTCCACAGCTCAGGCGTATTAAGGAAGAGGAGTGAGTGGAAGGTACAGTTCTGGTCTTAAGAGCAGCTAGAGTATGAAGCATGGAGGAGAGAGACTTACTGTAGAGGGAGACAGTATCACCAGATAGATAAGGAAAACTAACAAATAGCAGAAGGAGAGGAGGATTTAAGTTCAGCAGAGAAAGACAAAGGATCTACAGCAGTGGTTATGGAAAGAGAGAGGGGTTGTAGAACATGACTTGAAATTGGGAAATCGAAAATCAGCTGTAACAGGTTTGTGATCTGAAACAGCAGTACACAGTCCAGAAACCCCATTTCCAGCACAAGCAGTAGAGCAGATCCGATGGGGAATAGGTCCGCTTATGGTTTGGGAAATCAACTTGAAACAGTATGACAAGGAGGCAGCAGATACGGAGGAGGCTGAATCCAATTTAATGTTAAAGTGCAACCACAGATGCTGATATGAAACCCAGAGTAATAAACCTCTCATTAGATCTCATTAGAATCTGGCTCAAGATGGTTATAAAATGGATGGATATAAAAGATCTAAGTGTCTCTGAAAGAGGGTTTATTGTTGAGGCATGGAGCTTCAGTCCTAAAGTCTGCTCACTGGCTAGTGTTCCAGTAAGAACAGAGACTAAAGGGACTAAATCTGTATTTAGATCTTTGGGAAAGACTTCAGTAAACAGGGCTGGACATTGTGGGGTAAAGGGCACATTCAGTGATCATGATACTGGTGTATTACTGTGATATGGAACAAACAGAAAAGGAACTGTTATTATTTTATTTATTATTAAACTGTATTTAACGTACACAGTCATGGACACATAACACTGGACATATAATACTGGACACATAATACTGGACATATAATACTGGACATATAATACTGGACATATAATACTGGACATATGGTCTGATTTTGTTTTGCTTAACTGCATAATTTGTACATGACTTGAAGATTATTTCCAGATATCTCTTTAGTGTGGGGTGAGAGTGCTCCTTTATAGGTTCTTATTGGCTACCTTCTCATTCATCCATTCACTCTTGACTCACTTGGTCACTCTATTGGTCATGCAGTCACTTGGTCAGTCACTAGGTCAGTCACAAGGTCACTTGGACACCTGAACTAACTTGTTCACTCACTCGATCACTCACTATTCATTTGCCAACTCTCTTGGTCACTTACTCTGTCACACATTCCAGTTACTCACCTAGTCACTTGGTAACACTGGCTCATTTTTCATTCAGTCACTTACACTGTCACTCAGTCGGTCCCTCAGTCAGACAGTCACTCATTTGTTTACTTAGTCACTAGCTCATCACTGGTCACACACTCACTTAGCAACCTAGTCATGGCTCACTTATTACTTAGTCGCTCACTTGGTCATATGGCCAATTAGTTACTAACTTAGCCACTTGCTTACTTAGTCACTTGATCACCCAGTCACTCACTGATGACTCACTTATCACTTGGTCACTTAGTTAATTGTTCATTCATTTGGTTACTAGGACACTAACTCGTCACTTGTCACACACTCAGCCATTCAGTCATGTCTCTCTTTTCACTTGGTCAGTCACTTGGTCATGTGGGTCACTCACTCATTACAATTATTACTTGGTCACTTTGTCAGTCGTTCACCTGGTCACTTGGTAGCTTTGTCACTCAGTCATTCACTCACTTGATTATTTACGCTGTTCACTCTGTAATTTGGTCACTCGGTCACTAACCCATAAACACTTATCAATTGCTTACTAGGTCAAGCAGTCACTTAGCCTCTCAGTCACTTGGTCAGTTGGTCACTCAGTCGGCCACTCAGTTTGTCACTCAATTATCACTTTGTCACTCACTTGGTCATAGTTACCCAGTCACTTTGTAACTTGGTTACTCAGTTTGACACTCACATGATCATTGACACTGTTCACTGAGTCACTTGGTCACTCTGTCACTCACCCATGACTCACTTATCAGTTACTTACTCATTTGGTCATGGGGTCACTCAGTGGGTCACTCGTTCAGTTAATCATTCAGTTATTAATTACTTTATACTTGTTCACTGAATCACTTGTTCATTGAGTCACACCATCACTGTCACTTGGTCACTCACTCATGACTTAGTTATCACGTGGTTACACACTTGGTCATATAGTTACCTGGTAGCTTGGTAGCTTAGTCTGTCACTTACTTGATCATTTACATGCGGTCACTTACCCATCAATCACTCCAATTACTTACTTAACATTTGGTCATGGGGTCACTTAGCCTCTCGGCCACTTGGTCAGTTGGTCACTCAGTTGGACACTCACTCAGTTAATCATTTAGTTGCATGCTCCCTAACTTTGTGACTCATCACAGATCACTCACTCTTTAAGATGGTCGACTGGTTGACCCCCCTAATAAACATGGCTATTTACGCTGTCACTCATTAATCATTTGGTCATTTGTACTTTTTGGGGCATTTATTTAAAGCTTTGTGGATTTTAGATCTCTGTGTGGAGAAGGTGCTCTGTTTTGGACAGGGAGACTTATGTGTTAATATCATGTGTTTAGTGGTTTGAGAATAAGACTTCTGAATAAACAGAGTGGGTCAAGATTCATCAGTTTATTGTCATTTGCACAGAGAAAGTTGCACAGTACAATGAAATTCTTACTCTGCACTCGCTCCCGGACTTTAAGTATTAAACAAATACAATATAAATACTAAGAACTAAATAATAAAGAAAAGAAAAATATATGTTTGTGTAGAAAATGTACAATATACGTTATACAAGTCTGAAAGGTACAGGAGCAGAACATATGTATGGTATGCAGCATTAGTGCAAAGGGCAGAACTGTATAATAGCAGCCAGATATAGATTTAAGTATCCTTATTAAGTCTACATGCAGTGTACATCACCAGGATATGTGCAAAAAGTGCAGTCTGTGCTGTTAAGCAGTTTGTAATGACCTAGTGTTCAGTCTGTGTAGTTAAGCAGTCTGTAAAAAGTTAAGCAGTCTGCAGTCCTTTCTGGAGGTCATCTCGTAGGATTGACTGAGTATGGACCACTCAGGACTGCTCAGATGCTTGTGGCAGAGCTCTGATGGCCTGAGGGTTAGGAACTGTTCTGTAATCTGGTGGTCCTTGATTTAATGATCTTGTATCATCTGCCAGATGGGAGAAGGTTGTGCTGAGGTTGAGCTTTGTCCTTGATGATCTTGTGGGCCCTCCTGAGGACTCTGGAGTGGTAGATGCCCTCTAGTGGTGAAAGGGCCGTTCTGTAGAAGTTCCTCAGAATTCTGGCTGGCATTGTTGTGCCTTTTTGACCAGTTGTGTTGTATTGTGCAACCAGGGGAGATCTTCAGTGATGCTAACTCCAAAAAATGTGAAGGTGCTCACTCTGTCTACCGCCCTCTGATGAATAAACAGTGGTTTGTGCTGTTCTGCTGATCTCTGATAGTCTCCATTTATCTCCTTTCTTGTCAACATTTAAGGAGTGACTTGACACCATGCCACCAGATTTGTCACCTCCATCCCATAGGCTGTCTCATCACCCCTAGTGATCAGTCCAATGTTAGTGGTATCTTTAGGAAATTTGATAATGGTGGTATCAGTGTGAGAGGCAACACAGTCATGGGTGAACAGCCCTGGGGTGTCCCTGTGTTTATGATCTGTGTGCTGGAGGTGTGTTTTCCAATTCTGACAGACTGCACCCGGTTACACAGGGAGGGTGTCAGTCCAAGAGTGTGGAGATTATCAGTCAGCTTGAATGGGATCATGGTGTTGAATGCTAAGCTGTAGTCAATAGAGAGCACTGTGAGGGAGACAGAGAGAAAATGGAGCCAGTTCAGTAGAAGAGAAGACTGATGACAGAAGAATGTACAGAAAGTGGATTGTAGATGATCTCTGAATCTCTCTACCTCTCCTGAGTCGTCTGTTCTGGTACAACAGCACAACCAGAAGCACTAAGGCCATGAGGAGCACCACTACCAGAACCAGGAGAGACACTAGGTAGATGGACAGGGCAGGTGATGGAGTTGTTGTTGGCTTTGCTGGCTGACCAACTGCAAATAAAAGTACAGAGTAGAAACTGTGTAGAGCACTGAACAATCTATTCTCCAACAAGTAACTTGCAGAGTCCCAACACTTGGCCACAGTGAGACTTATTGGCCTGAGGAAAAGGCATTCAGCAGCAGTTAGCATCATGATCTAAGTGTGTCCAGAGTTTAGCAGATGGTTACAGCTGATTAGATACAGAGTCACGACTTACCCAGGCTTACAGACAGCTTCCTGTAGAATCCTCACAGCATCGTCATTACTCATATTCTCAACGTTCACATCATTCACCTGTAAAAACACAAATCTGGTATCAATATTAACATGTTTCATAATCTCCAAACTAAAATGTGCTTTAAGAATTAGAATTTAGAACCATTTACACATGAACGGTTCTGTGCAGTGAAACACCCACAAACACACACAAGGGGGCAGTATACTTAACCCAAGCGCTGGGCAACCAAATAGACAGCACCCGAGGGCCTGTCTGAGGTTAGGTGCTTTGCCTAAGGGCACTTCAGTTCTGTCCTGTCGGTTCAGGGAATCAGACCGACTAGTTAGACTAAAAGGATGGTTCCCTAACATCCAGCCTACGACGGCCAGGTCTGCAGGGCACACCTCAGAATAGATCCTGGGACAAATCACTTCTTCCCTCTCACTCAAAGCCCATATAGCCAAAAAGCTCTGTGAATTTGGATATATCATGAGAAGAACCTGTTCATTAGAAAAGATGGATAGATACAACCAAAACAATCATGTTAGATCATCACAAGCTGTTAAAAGGCTGGAGAGCAAAACAGAAGACATTGTGTAGAACCCCTATCCATAAAGTAGCCAAGAGTCTTAAACGGTTCAGTTGTAGAAGTCAGTTACACTTTTGGTTTCTCAAGATCCAAATAATCCCAAACCCATTCACTGGCGTTTAGGAATTTGGGGTGGTCAGTCCGTTGTTGTGAGAACATCAGCAGCTTCTTTGTCTGATCTGTAGTTTTTCTCCTGTATCGTCTTTGCAGTTCAGACTCATGGCATAGAGTTCTCATCGCGGACAGACCTGTCGACATATTCTCTCAAAGATGCATTCTAGATCAATGAAACAACAGAGCAGTGTGCGGCTGCTCTTAGATGGTTCTGCAGCCCTTATGTTGACGTAACTCTGCTGTAGATACAAAACTGTATAACTGAGTAAGAGCTAGACGTCTGAGTGTGTGAGGTATAGACTGGTCTCTAAGGCTAGTACAACTGCAGAGCAAAATAAGATCAAAAGGCCCTGAGTCAGGAAGGAAAGGAGAGGCAGCTAAACAAGCCTGGGCCAGAGGAGGTTAACACACACAAACAGCTAAACAGCCATGAAAACGTCCAAGGCGTACTGTGAGAACTCGTGAGAAGCCGTTTCAGTCTGACCATATGAGCTCTGCTGTTTGGGGCGTGTAATTCCTTCAGTAGTGTTTGAAAGTTCTGCTAAAGTAAATATCCTCAAAATAAATCCACATTACATACATCCATATTCAGGACACTTCACCTCCTGTGCTGCTGAACTGCACTTTTAATTTATCTTCTTTATCTGTTTAATAACAGTATCACACAACACCCCATCCTCTGTACTGACCGTCTCAGACTGGTGCTCCATCCTCTGTACTGACCGTCTCAGACTGGTGCTCCATCCTCTGTACTGACCATCTCACACTGGTACTCCATCCTCTGTACTGACCGTCTCAGACTGGTGCTCCATCCTCTGTACTGACCATCTCACACTGGTACTCCATCCTCTGTACTGACCGTCTCAGACTGGTGCTCCATCCTCTGTACTGACCATCTCAGACTGGTACTCCATCCTCTGTACTGACCGTCTCAGACTGGTGCTCCATCCTCTGTACTGACCATCTCACACTGGTACTCCATCCTCTGTACTGACCGTCTCAGACTGGTGCTCCATCCTCTGTACTGACCATCTCACACTGGTGCTCCATCCTCTGTACTGACCGTCTCAGACTGGTGCTCCATCCTCTGTACTGACCGTCTCAGACTGGTGCTCCATCCTCTGTACTGACCGTCTCAGACTGGTGCTCCATCCTCTGTACTGACCGTCTCAGACTGGTGCTCCATCCTCTGTACTGACCGTCTCAGACTGGTGCTCCACCCTCTGTACTGACCGTCTCAGACTGGTGTTTCTTCTTGTACTGCACTTTTTAAGCCTTAATCTGCCTAGACATCTGGACTGCTGCACTCAGCACTTTAATAAACATATACAGCTACACATAATGTATGGTTTACGTACAGGTGCGTAAGGTATCGTGTGTGTGTGTGTTAGGATGTGTGTGTGTGTATGTGTGTGTGTACTGTGTGTGTGTGTTAGGATGTGTGTACCATTACTGTGCACTGTGAGCTAATGTAACCAAAGACAAATTCCTTGTCTGTGTGAACATACTTGGCAAATAAAGATTGATTCTGACTGATTCTGATTCTGATGGCTGCATCACCAAAAAGGAATCACCCCACAGGTATGAAACTTGGTGGGTGGGTTTGACATCATGAGACATGCTGCACGTGTGACATAGGCAAGGCTAGGCCTTATCAGTGTACTTGCTTGCCCTCATGTTGGTTCCAGCACTATTGTAGAACCACTGTAATTAAAAATAAGTACATTAATAACAATAACAACAACAAAAAGGAAACTTAGATAGAAAAATCTAATAAATCATAAAGGAAACTTATATAAAACTATAAAATCATAAAGGAAACTTATACAAATCTAAAAAAAAAACAAAGGAAACTTATATAAATCTATAAAATCATAAAGGAAACTTATAAAAATGTAATAAATCATAGAGGAAACTTACATAAATCTAAAAAAACAAAGGAAACTTATTAAAATCTGTATAATTATAAAGGAAACTTATATAAATCTAATAAATCATAAAGGAAACTTGTATACATCTGTATAATCATAAAGGAAACTTATCACCAATCTTAAGATGTGGTGGTTTTAATTACTGTACAATATTTTACATATAAACATTTCTACAAATATACACCAGCTCCTCAAACTGAAAACCCCATCTCCTGAGCCAGACTGAGGATCCTTGGAACTGCCTCCAGAAGGTCCAGAATCTCCTCAGAGAAGATGAGGTCTCCTTCTCTGGTGACCACGGCGTCGAAGGGCCCCAAACACACCGGTGGGTCAACAAGGGAGTGGGGCAGACCTGCACACACCACAGTACCAAGTAACACAGACTCTGTAAGTCACTGCTTGGTCAGCTAAAATCCAGCTCTCTTTAATCTCAGTCGGGTTTCTAGGCCTTAATGCAGTCTAAGAAATCTGATCTGCTGTTTACACTCCCACATCACATGACCACAGTAATGGTTTTCATGTAGTGTGTTATGGAGCTTTGTGTCCATGTAAACGGTCTGCAGAGTTACACAGCTCAAAGTACATTTAAATGATGAAACTGATATTTAAAACCCATAGCCTACTGAACCTACGGGAAGCGAAGACGCTCAAAAACGGCCGTGAATATTCACTGTATCCGCGCGAACAGCACAGACACCAGCACGGTTCTGAACTTTTAGCTCAGCTTAAACACAAGATATTTCACATATCTCACATTTATCAGCGATTCTCCGAGTATCTGTAATCCACTATAGACATTAGGAGTGTGACGTCACTAACCGAGCTGCTGATAGGCCCGCTAACGTGTGAGTAAGGAGAGAACCGGCACTTCTTTATTCCCACTTCTAGCACCGCCTAAAGCCTTTACTAGATCCACTCTAAAGCGTTTGGAAGCGACAGCACATGGAAATGGAGATGAGCTCCTCTGTTTCAGTACAGAGTTACAGTTTCTAGCGGGGTTTGTACCGGGAGGGATGATAACAGGCCGCTGGTCGATGTAGAGATCTCCATTGGGGAGGAGGTATGTCCGCTCAGTGGAGACCTCGAACAGCCTGTAGATGGTCATTCTGCAAACGGGGAGATCAGAAATCAGTAAATTAGAGAAGTGGAAAATAGAAATCAGAGTAAAGTCGTGACCGTCTTTAGCTGATCAGAAATGTTTTCCCCAAACAGAATTCCAAACTGAGCATTCTGGAGTTGCTTAGCAGAACTGTGATGTCACATCCACCACCACTGGAACAACAGTACCAGCATGTGATATGAGTTATTCAGTGAATGTGATCAGTGAAAATGTAACTTCATTTCTGATTCATAAATAACAGTACTAAAGAGCACACACACACACACACACACACACACATATATATATATATATATATATGTGTGTGTGTGTTTGTGTGTGTGTGTGTGTGTTTGTGTGTGTGTGTGTGTGTGTGTGTGTGTGTGTGTGTATGTGTGTGTGCTCTTTAGTACTTTATATATATATATATATACAGTATACAATGTAAGTCTTTTACTTGAGTTTAGTGTGCATGTTTCATGTCTCCAAGTTTGTCACCCACTTTCAGCAGCAAGTCTATGGCTTCTGATTGGTGTGTTTAGTGATGGTCTTGGTTACAGTAACATCATCTCTCCACTTTCTGATATAGCTAATCAGTGATGCTGTATACTCCTCCATGTCAGCAGAGCCACTGTAAGCGGCTGCCTTCCAAAATATGCCCCATACAGTTTCCTCAAAACAGCTGGCCATGTTTTCACCTTCTGCATTTACACTGGGGGGTAAATCAAACTATATATATCATTATATATATACAGCAGATAACCATAAGAAGTGTTGGCTTCCATGAACCTGTGTCAGAAGCTAAAGTCTGTCCTTTATCTTTCCATGTTTAGAGCAGTGCAGTAGTTCTGTATGTCATGTGGTAAATCTGTAAACTGCTGATAAAGAGCTGTTTGACAGCTGGAGCTGTTTTTCCTTTGAAGCTTCTGGTTTAGTGGAAGAACAGGAAACCATGTTTTAACAGGTGTGTGTAGAGGAGCGAGAGAGAGAGAGAGATGGGGGTGGGGTGAGGAGCTAGAGAAGACTGTCAAGTCAATTCAAGTGGTCAATTTATGTTTGTCACTCCTAAAAGTTTACATACCGCTATGCTGGAGCCTATCCCAACGGTCACTGGGTGACAGGCAGGATACCCTGGGCAGGTTCATCACAGGACAATAAGCATAGAGGACAATACAACAGACAATAAAACAGACATTAAATACACAGGACAGAATTTGATTGCAAAGCTCATTATAGATCATTTTTAAGAATTTTAGTTTTTTTATATGTTGTTGGGAGTGAGCGTTATGCTTACACAGCAAATCAGTTCCACATTATTAATGTTACCTTCATTATTAAAAATAATATGGAGAATAAAAGTGTTTCCTTTTTTATCATAAATCATAGATTTTATCATAAATGTAGTCTCTCTGGTTCTTTATTAGTCCTTTTACTAGCCACAAGAGAATGTATGGCTATATGCTGTCAATATGTGCTAATAAGGCAATACAGAGCACCTCACTTCCAAGATACGTCCTGCTTTTGTCTTTTCCTTCCAATCAACACAATATTATTTGTTGCTGAGTGAAATATGAAAGCAATAGGTCTGGAGCCAGCTCAAAGATTCACATTAAAGGACTCAGATCGGATCAGAGCACAAAATAAATCGTATCAATATCCTTAATTTCACATTTATCAGACCGAACATCAGACCGAGAGCAAAACAACCACTCCTCCACATCAGCAGCTGCTCCATTCATCTATCCAGTGTCTCTCCTGGTTCTGGGAGTGGTGCTCCTCCTGGCCTTTGTGCTTCTGGTTGTGCTGTTGTACCAGAACAGACGGCTCAGGAGAGGTAGAGAGATTTAGAGATCATCTACAATCCACTTTCTGTACATTCTCTAAACATCATTAGTCCTTCAATCTGTCATCAGTCTTCTCTTCTACTGAACTGCCTCCATGTTCCTCTCTGTCTCCCTCACAGTGCTCTCTAAGAGGAGGAATAAGACACAGGCTGAGGCAATCTATGAGGAGGTCGAACGCAGACTCATCACTCCAACAATGTCTAAAAAGGGTAAATCACATGCAGATTATTCTTCTGGAGGCAAACCTGTAGTGGTGATGATATGCTTCTCTCAGTCAGAGGAAAAACAAGTAAAAGTGTTTACTAGGAGATGTTCAGTTAGAATGCATAGGATGTTACTGTGGTAACGGCTTCAGATTAACATCTACTGGCTGGTGCTATCAGTAGTAAATCTTTGGCTTGGTACCGGTAGGGAAACCGCTTAGCAGCAGGTGCACCACTGAGAGTAAGAGAGAGGGAGAGAGACAGTAGTAGTAGTAGATTCAAATCATTGTTTCTCTTTTTTTCAACATAACCCGAATATGTGATTTTGATATTTGAGTCTTCTGAATGGTCTCTTCACCCAGTGTAATATTCTGGAGGAAATGTTCAGCTACAGTACGTGATGTCATGTGGTCAACTCTGCTGATAAACATCTGTTAGACAGTTGAAGCATTTGCTTTAGTGCAGGTACAGAAAACCACATAGCCACAGGTGTGCGTCTGTGGTGTGTGTGTGTCTGGGTGTATGTGTGTGTATGTGTGTGTGTGTGTGTGTGTGTGTGGATAAGAAAGAGAAACAGAGAGACAGAAATTGGATGAGAGAAAGTGTGACCATGACAGAATGTTGAATAAGGGAAAGAGAGAGGGGTAAATGCTATGGAAATAAAGCGAAGGGATTTTCTTAATATCTCTGAAGTTTCATCTGAGTGAAACCAAATGGAATGACAAAGGAAACCTTTCAGCTGCTCAGACATTTTTCCTTGCTCCTCTCTTGTGTTACCTCTTTATTAGCATTTTCCTTTGGGAGTGAGTGTGAGTGTATATGCGTAACACTCCTGCTGCTTTTGCAAGGCCTTGGCTTAACTAACCCTCAATTACCTCGACATCTTTTATTTTCCATTAGGCAAACCTGGTACTGGGTACCTTTTTTTGGTATTCCCTCCATCAAGTTTCTAAGCGAGCTGATACACGGCACCAGGTGGACCTATGGGGGCGAGAGCAAATTCTTTCCTGAAACAGTGGTGCTGACATTGCAGAGTAATATATTGGATCCTGATTCAAATACAGATCCAGTTCATGGTCATGCAAACATGAGAACGTGTAGACAACATGCCAGTAATATCTGCACAAGCATCCTTTAGGGAAGATGTGTGTTCATACCAAAAACAAATATAGATCAAATACAAACACAGAAATGAACTATGAAGAAAGATCTGTACTCTGAATGTGTTTATGTTCTGTTCTCCTCTAACAGGAGGTATCCTCTCTGAAGCACAGCATTTAGGATATGAGAATGTGTGTATCAAACTGTACTGTTCATGAAGTGTTAAGGGGTGCTTAGCTTTAGGATATTTTAAATAAAGGTGCAATTTTTAAGCAATCATACATGTACCAGCGATGTACCGGTGGTGTGCGGTATAAATATGCCTAGTGCTCAGATGAGTGTAGCAATGTGTAGAATGATGGGCTACTATATATATATATATATATATATATATATATATATATATATATATATATATGTACAGTGAGGAAAATAAGTATTTGAACACCTTGCGACTTTGCAAGTTCTCCCACTTAGAAATCATGGAGGGGTCTGAAATTTTCATCTTAGGTCCACTGTGAGAGACAGAATCTAAAAAAAAGTATTTTTTTAGGTATTTGAACACCTGCCAATCAGCAAAGATTCTGTCCCTCAAAGACCTGTTAGTCCACCTCTGAAGACTCCACCTCCACTCCACTTATTATTCTAAATTAGAAGCACCTGTTTGAGGTCGTTAGCTGTATAAAGACACCTGTCCACCCCACACAATCAGTAGGACTCCAACTACTAACATGGCTAAGACCAAAGAGCTGTCCAAAGACACCAGAGACAAAATTGTTGACCTTCACAAGACTGGAAAGGGCTACAGGGCAATTGCCAAGCAGCTTGGTGAAAAAAGATCAACTGTTGGAGCAATTATTAGAAAATGGAAGAAGCTAAACATGACTGTCCATCTCCCTCAGACTGGGGCTCCACACAAGATCTCACCTGGTGGCGTATCAATGATCCTAAGAAAGGTGAGGAATCAGCCCAGAGCTACACGGGAGGAGCTGGTCAATGACCTGAAGAGAGCTGGCACCACTGTTTCCAAAGTTACTGTGGGTAATACACTAAGACGTCATAGTTTAAAGTCATGCATGGCACGGAAGGTTCCCCTGCTTAAATCAGCACACGTCCAGGCCCGCCTTAAGGTTGCCCATGACCATTTGGATGATCCAGAGGAGTCATGGGAAAAAGTTCTGTGGTCAGATGGTCTTAATTCCACTCGCCATGTTTGGAGGACGAAGATTGATGAGTACCATCCCAAAAACACCATACCTACTGTGAAGCATGGGGGTGGAAGCATCATGCTTTGGGGGTGTTTTTCTGCACATGGGACAGGACCACTGCACTGTATTAAGGCGAGGATGACCGGGGCCATGTATTGCGAGATTTTGGGGAACAACCTCCTTCCCTCAGTTAGAGCATTGAAGATGGGCCATGGCTGGGTCTTTCAACATGACAATGACCCAAAGCACACAGCCAGGATAACCAAGGAGTGGCTCTGTAAGAAGCCAGAGTCTTCTGAATGGTCTCCTCACCCAGTGTAATATTCTGGAGGAAATGTTCAGCTACAGTACATGATGTCATGTGGTCAACTCTGCTGACAAACATCTGTTAGACAGTTGAAGCATTTGCTTTAGTGCAGGTACAGAAAACCACATAGCCACAGGTGTGCATCTGTGGTGTGTGTGTGTGTGTGTGCATAAGAAAGAGAAACAGAGAGACAGAAATTGGATGAGAGAAAGTGTGACCATGACAGAATGTTGAATAAGGGAAAGAGAGAGGGGTAAATGCTATGGAAATAAAGCGGAGGGATTTTCTCTGAAGTTTCATCTGAGTGAAACCAAATGGAATGACAAAGGAAACCTTTCAGCTGCTCAGACGTTTTTCCTTGCTCCTCTCTTGTGTTTTATAAGCATTTTCCTTTGGGAGTGAGTGTGAGTGTATATGCATAACACTCCTGCTGCTTTTCCGCTGCAAGGCCCCTTAACTAACCCTCAGTTACCTCGACACTTTTTTAATTTTCCATTAGACAAACCTGGTACTGGGTACGTTTTTTGGTATTCCCTCCATCAAGTTTCTAAGTGAGCTGATACACGGCACCAGGTGGACCTTTGGGGGCGAGAGCAGATAAATAAAATAGCTAAACCCTATAGAAAATCTTTGGAGGGAGCTCAAACTCCGTGTTTCTCAGCGACAGCCCAGAAACCTGGCTGATCTGGAGGAGATCTTCTTTCTTTTTTATTCAGCTAAGACTCTGAATTAACTCCTATATGTACACAGTACCTACCAGGTATGCAGAATTGAATAGTAAATATGTCTTTAAAAGCCATGAATACTTGGTGCATACTTCGCACGTTTAAAATGCTGCTTCAGGAAATACTAAGTACGAAGTCATGAGAAGAGTAGAGTACAGGTACAGTGATAAAGGTGTACACAGAATACTCAGTGAGGGTGACTTTATATTTAGTACTTACAGAGTATTTTTTACATTAACCTCACACAGTGTTTACATTACCATAAATAACTTTTATAACCATACATAATGTTATAGATATCGTTATCTAAGTTAAAACCATTAGAAAAGGGTGATTGGTGTGTGTTTTGCCATGTAGAGTACGGATTAATGGATAAATGTACTAATACAGGTGAACTAATGCTATTACATACAGGGAATGGCAATTAAGCTACTAAAACCAATGTATATCCTTCAATGTATATACATTTCTGCATATGATGACAGTGATCTGAAATATATCTGATATATCTGACACGATTTGTGTTTGCACCACATGCTGGTGATTAGTCCTACATATTTAGGCCACTGGGTAAGTACTGGTCCGCATATGTTATTCTTTTAGGTCATTGCTAGTTAAAGCACTGATGACTTTGTGTAATGTTTTTACCAACTGCCTGACATTAAACAGTATCGGTCACATACAGTGAGGACAGTAAGTATTTGAGACACTTCAGATTATGCAAGTTTTCCCACCTACAAAGAATGGAGAGGTCTGTCATTTTTATTGTAGGTACACTTCAACTGTGAGAAAATCATGTGGTATTATTTTTAAATAATTTGCATTTTATTGCCTGAGGTAAGTATTTGATCACCAACCAGCACAAAAAATCTGGCTCTCACAGACCGTTTAGTGTTTCTTTAATAAACCCGCCTATTCCACACTCATTACCTGTATTACTTTACACCTGTTTGAACTTGTTACCTGTATAAAAGACACCTGTCCATTAAGGACACCAGGGACCACATTGTAAACATGTACACGGCTGGGATGGGCTACAGGACAATAGGCAAGCAGTTTGGTGAGAAGTCAAAACCTGTTGGCGCAATTATTATAAAATGGAAGAAACACAAGATGACTGTCAGTCTTCCTCGATCTGGGGCTCCATGCAAGATCTCTCTTCGTGGTGTAAGTATGATTCTGAGAAAGCTCAAATGAAAGCCCTCATGGTTTAAAATCCTGCAAGGCACGCAAAGTCCCCCTGCCCATGCCAGCACATGTCCAGGCCCGTTTAAAGTTTGCCAATGACCACCTGGATGGTCCAGAGAAGGCATAGGAGAAGATCATGTGGTCAGATGAGACCAAAATAGAGCTTTTTGGTATCAACTCCACCCGCTGTGTTTGGAGGAAGGAGAAGCATGCGTACAACCCCAACCATGAAGCATGGGGGTGGAAACATCATACTTTGGGGATGCTTTTCTGCAAAAGGGACAGGACGACTGACCTCTGTAACTGCAAACAAAGTTTTCTGTACCAAATAGTTCTGTTTTTCTATTGTATTATATACTTATTTCATGCAATAAAACGCAAATTAATTAATTAAAAATCATACAATGTGATTTTCTGGATTTTTTTTTTCAGATTCTGTCTCTCACAGTTGAAGTGTACCTACGAAAAAATTACAGCCCTCTTCCTTCTTTGTAGGTAAGAAAACTTGCAAAATCATATACTGATTTCACCAGTGTACACCAGTGGTCTAGTTTAATGTTTCGAAATCAAGCTAATTGTTTTACATGTATTGTGAATTTAGCTAACTGACAGCTAGATGCTGCTAATATTAGGCTACAGGTGCTGAACTGTTACCAGTTTAATTTCCTGCAGTGTAAAAGTGTAACAGTACACAGTGATCATGTTTCAAATAGAATATCAAATAACTGGAATGACATATTTCAGCAATTAATGAAGGTGTATATGTTTTGTGTGGAGTGTTACCTCAACCATCTTGCTGCACAATGGAATTTGACTGGAGCCAGTACAGCAATGTTAGGCCTAAAGCACAAGGACAAGAGGATACAGACTATGCAGATACAATTTCACACATTGTTACATTTTTAAAAAGTGTCACAACACAATTCATAATGCAACACAAGCACAAGCTGCAGTCTGAATGTTACAACAAGGGGAGCTATGATGGCCAAACATGGACAAACTCTCTCATACCGCTGGTGTGCATTCTTACCTCCCAAAGCAGATGAACAGTCTCCCAGAATAGTGGTTCACTTACATGAACATATATATTACACTACTGCTTATACATTCCAACAGAGCAGGTAAAGTGGATCACTCCGCTACTGTCCATGTTTGTGGCTGTTGGAATAACACTAGATCCCACTCTGATTTATTCCTCTACTGCTATCCATTGTAGCCTTTTAAAGCAGTAGATGTGGTAAATTAGATTTTACCGGTCTTGCAAGGGTGTATAGCTATTAAAAATTGTGTGTTAATTTCCCGAATCAGTAAATCAAACTGGACCTATACATGGTTATATTTGTCTGTGCCTCGCTCCAAATGTTCTTATCAGTGTTTTTGTGGGAAATGCAGCTCTCTGCAGCAGGTTTTGCAAGCATTAGTGCTTGTATTACACTGGATAGTAGTTTCCTACTCTAAATCTCAGTCGTTTCCCTGTGCTGGTTTGATGGGCTTCTCATTAAAACTGCTGACTATCTTACTACTTACACAGACTCCTCTAGAGGGGACGGAGTGTGGTAGGTTCTGTTTCAAAGTCAGCAGCTGAACTTGTTCTTGATATATATGGATTGAGAGATTTTTGAAGAAAAACGGATTTCCACTCCTCTGATCCATGGATTTTTTTGGGTCACGTGAAAAAAATGTGTTTGATGATTTCCTCTTCTCTTTCTACAAATCGTTAAGGCGTAATAGGTCGGAGTGTGATTGGCAGTGCGGATGCCGGGGCAGTGCTTCTCGTCTCTTCTTCTCTCTCCTCTCTCTCTCGTGTCTCTTCTCTCTCTCTCTATGGTTGTTTCAGGTCTCCTCTGGTGGTTTACACTTTTGACGAGAGAAGGTAAAGGTAAAAACCTTGGGTTTGGCTGCTGAAGGGGAATATGCCCACCAGGTCGGAGGAAGGTGTAGAATGGACCAGCTGTCAGGATGGCCTCTAACAATATTCTTCTTACTGACGCACAAGTCCCCCTCGACCACCACAGCTGGTAAAGTCTGGGAACAATGCACAATTCAGGTCGCTCAACTAATTACATCAGTGAGTAATTGCAAAGTTGCAGTTAGTGGGGACCATAGTTGACTATTTGTAGTTTGTAGGAGGGGACAATAATTATACAGTCGGCTTGATTGCAGTCATTTCTTGGAGGGGAGGTGATCAAAGAAAAGAGGACGTAGCACTGGACGCAATCACCCAAATGCCCTTGATAGACTTATTATTTATTTATTTATTCGTTTATTTTTGTGATTAACTTCTATTAGTGTTTACAACAGGAGTTGTTTCCAACTTCATAGCTGAGAGTTGTGGGGCAATCCAAAGTTAAGATCATTTTTTTATTATTTTTAATCTTCCTTTTAAAGTAATAATAATAAGAACTCACAGAAACCTCGTAATATGTTTATTCATACATTATAAAGCAACTGGACATTCGGACAGTTACCGTCACTGGGTGTGCCCTTTTCCTGTTAGTACATACAGTGTCTGGTTAGAGTCCAGAGTTACAGTGACAGTTGGTCTCACATTAAACACAAACGAGCATAACAGTGTTTTCCAGCAGTTTGAAGCTCCAATGCTGAGTGGAACAATACCGACTCCTCTCTCTGTAAAAGACTCTCTGAAAGCTTATCTACAAGACTTTGAGGGGAAATGTTTCCTGTACTGAGTCACTAACGTGTTTCTTTAATTCTAAATAATATAAAATGAAATGTGTTTACAGTCGGCTTTATTATAAACTCTCTGAATTCACTAAATATGAAGCAGGTTTAATACAGAACCTCCAAACACCATCAGCTAGCACTTATACACATATACATGCTGCTGACACCATCCTGCAACTGGACCTTAACTGGAGTAGGATTCGGTAAGGGTTAGGATTAGGGCCATGGTTAGTTTTAGGATTAGGTTTTGGGTTGAGGTTAAGGTTAAGTTTAGAACTAGGGTTAAGATAAGAGTCAGGGTTTGGGTTGGGGTTTGGATTAGTGTAAGGGTAAGAGTGAAGAGTTGGGTTGGGGTTAGGATTAGGGTTAGGTTTTGGGTAAGGTTGAGTAGGGCTAGGTTCTGTTTAATGGATGTTCTGCCTAATGGTGTGTAAGTCTACTTACTGTAACATATGAACAACACATCTACGAAGTTGTAGTAATGTAAATGGGACCTACCACATAAACCGAGAGCCCCCCGGGATCATAACTTCTGAGAAACTAGAATGTCTGTAGAAGGACTAGGGCCGCATTGATTTTGGACTGGAGTTGGGGGTATATAAAAGGTATATATATGAGTTATTATTGATTTGAGATTATTTATGTTTTACTTTTCTGTCTTGATTCTTTAGTCACAATAAAGGAAATGTGAAGGTTGGTGGGGTGGTGGGGAATCGCTGTGCTGGAAGAGTGGAGGTTCTTCACAGAGGACTGTGGGGAACAGTATGCGATGATTACTGGGATATAAAGAGATGCTGCAGTGGTGTGTAGAGAGCTGGGCTGTGGAGATGCTTTAGATGCTTCTGCGCAGAGCTCACTTTGGAAAAGGATCAGGACCCATTTGGATGGAGGTATGCAAACTGTGTTGGATCAGAGTCTTCACTGAAGAACTGTAAGTCGGAAGACTGGGTAGACATAGATGTAATCATGATGAAGATGTGCTGGAGTCATTTGTTTCAGGTAAGTTACATGTAACTACATGCACCACTCTGAAAACTTCAATCAGTTTCCCAATTTTTTTCCCAATGAGCATTGTTTCCCCATTTCCATTGAAGGTACACAGCAGCAGGCCTTATTGCTCTGCCTGAGTGAAAACATCAGTATGTCATCTGTGCAAATATATAACAATGATATAAACCTTGATAAGGAAGACCTTGATTACAAACTTTGCAGACACTTCACCATTTTTTCCAACATCTGTGCATATCCTCCCAACCTATACCCTCTTCATGCCATGCTTCGTTCACTTCTATCTCTTACTCATCTCAACCCGTCACATGTGTATCTCATAAATAGACCATTACTATTCATCTCACCTTTGATTCTGATCACTCTGTTGTCTTTGTGGTCTCTTTATTCTATGAGTTCTAGCTTTGTTGTATGTAGTGCTATATGCTCTCGCATATTATATCATCTCCTTCTGCAGCCTGGTTTCTTCTGCTTTAACATTACTTAGAAAATGAAAACAGTGAAGATGCTGCTGTGAGTGTTTTTAGCATGTGAGTGGAGTGATAATCCATATTCACTGATGCAATGCTTCAGACTAAACACTATGTTGTCTTATAATTGTTAGCATGCATGGCTCTCCGCCCAGCCCTGAGAGACCCCCAGCTAGTTCACAATTTTTATGGTCCTTTCAGCTTTGACTTTACTTTAGAGCCATTAAACTCCTGTTCCTCAAAACCAATAGACATATGCTGTGAAATCATTACATGCTCTCCAATCTTTTATCAAAATATATTAGGAGTCCGGCTGGTTGGTGGATCTCACTGCTCTGGAAGAGTGGAGATGCTTCATGGAGAAACCTGGTACACGGTGTGTGATGCTGACTTTGACCAGCAGGATGCAGAGGTTGTATGTCGAGAGCTGGGCTGTGGGCTTCCAGTGAAGGTGCTGGGAGGGGCTGCTTTTGGCAGAGGGGAGGGTCAGGTGTGGTCAGAGGAGCTTCAGTGTAGAGGCAACGAATCTCAGATTTACTCCTGTCCAACATCATCTTCTCTCAAACACAACTGCTCCCATGAGAACACTGTGGGATTGGTCTGTGCTGGTAAGTGATGCTTGTTTTACAGTGGATCTCATCTTTTTCTGATGGCTTTACTATGATCCAAAAAAGTTCTATATGATGTCTTATGTGTTTTATCTTGGACTGATTGTTATCACCCTTGCGTTTTTCTTTCTGGTTGTTTCAGCACACACTCTTTCTCTCTCTCCCTCTTATTCTCTCTGATGTACAGACAGTGTGAGGTTGGTGGAGGGTGGTAGACGCTGTGCTGGGAGAGTGGAGGTTCTTCATAGAGGACAGTGGGGAACAGTGTGTGGTGATAACTGGGATATGAGAGATGCTGCAGTGGTGTGTAGAGAGCTGGACTGTGGAGAGGCTGTAGATGTTACTGAGTGAAAGGCACATGGTCATTTTGGCCTGGGAGTAGGACCAGTCTGGATGAATGATGTCAATTGTAGTGGATCAGAATCTACACTGAAGCACTGCAGATCGGGAGGATGGGGTAAACATGACTGTAGTCACTCTAAAGATGCTGGAGTTATCTGTTCAGGTAAGCTCATTTGAACCATCATATGACATTTAGAGGAAACTACAGTATGTAGTTCCTTTGTTTGTGTTTTACCATCTATTTCAGTATAACTTGATTTTCGGTTGGTGATAGAAACCTTATTTTTTATAGCAACTAATTGTGTTATTAATCTTCTTTATTTTAAAAATATTTTAGGAGTCAGGCTGATTGGTGGATCTCGCTGTTCTGGGAGAGTGGAGGTGCTTCATGGAAAGACCTGGTACATGGTATGTGATGCTGACTTTGACCAGCAGGATGCAGAGGTTGTGTGTCGAGAGCTGGGCTGTGGGCTTCCTGTGGAGGTGCTGGGAGGAGCTGCTTTTGGCAGAGGGGAGGGTCAGGTGTGGTCAGAGGAGCTTCAGTGTAGAGACAACGAGTCTCAGATTCACTCCTGTCCAACATCACCTTCACTCAAACACAACTGCTCCCATAATAATAATGTGGGTCTGGTGTGTGCGGGTAAGATACTTTATATTTTATTGCTATTATTACATTTCTTTGAGTGTCTTCGTTTAATTTAAATGTTTATATGAGGTCATGTTTAAATTATCCACTGGGCTGTTTCCTTTCTGTTATACAGGCAGTGTGAGGTTGGTGGATGGTGGCAGTCGCTGTGCTGGGAGAGTGGAGGTTCTTCATAGAGGACAGTGGGGAACAGTGTGTGGTGATAACTGGGATATGAGTGATGCTGCAGTGGTGTGTAGAGAGCTGGGCTGTGGAGAGGCTGTAGATGCACTGAGTGATGCTCACTTTGGACCAGGATCAGGACCAATCTGGATGGCTGATGTGGACTGCAGAGAGTCAGAATCTATACTAAGGAACTGTAAATCAGTAGGGTGGGATAAACATAACTGCAGCCATTTTCAAGATGCTGGAGTTATCTGTTCTGGTGAGTTGCACTGAATCTCAATGTAAATTTTAGTAATGTCAGTTATTTTTCAACACTCATTAAATTGTATATTCATTCCGGTGACTAAAACTGATACCATCTTATCATTTAAAGCACATTTTCAGGTGACACTTGTTTTGTTAAATGTATTGTTGCTATTTATGTTCTTTTTATTTTTCTTATTTTCCTTGTGTTTAACTCTGTGATAACGTATTAGGAGTCAGGCTGGTTGGTGAATCTCACTGCTCTGGGAGAGTGGAGGTGCTTCATGGAAAGACCTGGTACACGGTGTGTGATGCTGACTTTGACCAGCAGGATGCAGAGGTTGTGTGTCGAGAGCTGGGCTGTGGGCTTCCTGTGGAGGTGCTGGGAGGAGCTGCTTTTGGCAGAGGGGAGGGTCAGGTGTGGTCAGAGGAGCTTCAGTGTAGAGGCAACGAATCTCAGATTCACTCCTGTCCAACATCACCTTCACTCAAACACAACTGCTCCCATGATAACGGTGTGGGACTGCAGTGTACTGGTAAAAGTTTAACATTACTGTGATCATTTATTGCTATATCAAATGTACTTTTTTCAAGTATTATGCATCTTAAGATGATTATCATTCACTGATAGTTTGTTGCCCCATATGATATGTGTTGGTCATATAGTTATCTAAATGTACATGAAAGTATATATATAAATATATATATATATACGTAAGAAATATATATATAATATATAAGAAATGATGAAGCTTTGGTGGGTGGAAGGTGACCTCAGAGTCTGTACAAGTTGAACACAAACAGGAAATGCAGTTGTTTAAACATCTCATGCTCAGAAAACATGAATATGTGAATTTAGATGAACTGTTATAGAAATTCCTGCAGAGAATATATGATGAACATTAATGATGCTATACAGAATCAATCAGTACATTGTACCAATTTTTCTTCACAGATATTGTAATATCACAAGTCATGTCAGTCTGGTGTGAGGTATAAATGAACCAGCACGCCATTTCCAGCATGATTTAGGGTGTTAATGACTCAGGGTGGTGGCACACCTATGAAAGAGGTGAAAAACACAAAACACAGCTGGCTGAGGGATAGAATATAACCGCGCCACTACATGCCAGGCTAATGTAGAGGTGACGAGTCTCTTGGATAGCACACTTTGCTCACACGTGTACATAAGTAGTTCATCAGATCAACTCCAAAAAGTGACGAGAAGCAGCTGAGCTAGTTTTACTCAACAACATGCGGTGATTAAAAGAATCGTTCCTTCAAAGTATATACCCCCACCAGCCACTTCATTATCCACCCTACTTATCATATAGGGGCTCTGTGTAGTTCTGCAGTTACAGACTGTAGTCCGTCTTATTCTCTGGATACTTTATTATCCTCCTTTTACTCTGTTCTTCAGGGGTCAGGACCGTCACAGGACCACCAGGTACTATGTGGGTGGTGGATCGTTCTCAGTACTGCAGTGACACTGATGTGGCAGTGTGTTAGTGTGTGTTGTGCTGGTGTGAGTGGATCAGACAGAGCAGTGCCACTGAATTTTTTTTTCAACACTAGGTCCACTCACTCTCCATGCTATTCTGACTTCTGGTGCCGCTCGAGTGCTAGCCAGTTACAGCAACTCGTCTTTTTACCTCTTCTCACCTTCTTTTTTTCAAAGTAGTTAAGTGTTATTTTCCTGATAGTGTTTATTTTATTGTACCTAACAATAGAGATTTCATTTATTTAATGTAATTTCTTATTTTGCAACTTTTTGCAACCTTTTTTCTACCTCTTGCTTTGTATCTGCTCTGCCGCTATTTTGCTGAAATGATGCAAATTTCCCATGTGGGATAGTAAAAGGTTATCTTATCTCAGACACTCCTAGCTTACTGGCTCATGTTGCAATAGTTTTGGATAGTTTTGGTAGGTGGACTATTCTCAGTCCAGCAGTAACAATGAGGTGTTTAACTCCCAAAGCACTGCTCTGTCAGATCTATTCAACACAGCACACACTTACACACCAC
Organism: Prochilodus magdalenae; assembly: GCA_024036415.1. Taxonomy (NCBI): domain Eukaryota; kingdom Metazoa; phylum Chordata; class Actinopteri; order Characiformes; family Prochilodontidae; genus Prochilodus; species Prochilodus magdalenae. Next base: position 10,755 of record JAMWET010006648.1, on the reverse strand, counting down.
CACACATCATCTAGACCACTGAAGAACGTGGTGAAAAGGGCTAAAGAGAAACAGATGGACTGCAGTCTGTAACTATACAATTATGTTCTTTTGGTGTACAGACAGTGTGAGGTTGGTGGATGGTGACAGTCGCTGTGCTGGGAGAGTGGAGGTTCTTCATAGAGGACAGTGGGGAACAGTGTGTTATGAAAACTGGAACATGAGAAATTCTGCGGTGGTGTGTAGAGAGCTGGGCTGTGGAGAGGCTGTAGTTACACTTAGCAAACCTCATTTTGGACCAGGATCAGGACCAATCTGGATGGATAATGTGGACTGTAGTGGATCAGAGTCTACACTGAAGAACTGCAGATCAAGAGGATGGGGTAAACATGGCTGTAATCACAGTAAAGATGTTGGAGTCATCTGCTTAGGTAAGCTGCATTAAACCTCAGTATGACTTTATGAGTTTGTGTATGTCTTGCACTTTTTGCTGTCTCAGTAATTGCCACACAGGGCTGCCATTTACATTCCTATACACTTAAGCCCTATAAACTTCATGGTCATGGTGTGGTGAATAGCCAGTCTGCAGATGTGTAGTTGTCACTGTTAAATTGAATTCAATTTACATTTCAACATAATAGAAATCATGCTATATAATAACACACTGATGACTAACATGGCCTTTGTTCTTTTTAGCGATCAGATTGCATGGTGATTCTCGCTGTTCTGGTAGAGTAGAAGTCTCTGAAGGCAAGGGCTGGGCCACAGTGTCTGGTGCTGACTTTAATCAGCAGGATGCAGAGGTTGCGTGTCGAGAGCTGGGCTGTGGGCTTCCTGTGGAGGTGAAGGGAGCAGCCCATGACAGTGCTGTTGAACTGAAGTGTGCTGGTATGAACTGCACCTTTATATTTTTACGCCAATGGAAAAAGCCTGCATTTATACTGTGTGTGATATGCACCTCTCTGTCTCTGTTGTACAGACAGTGTGAGGTTGGTGGATGGTGGCAGTCTCTGTGCTGGGAGAGTGGAGGTTCTTCTTGGACAACAGTGGGGAACAGTGTGTGATGAAGGCTGGGATTTGAAAGATGCTGACGTGGTGTGCAGAGAGCTGGGCTGCATGAAAGCCTTAAGTATAGCTCACTTTGGATCAGGATCAGGACCAATCTGGATTGATAATGTGGGCTGTAGTGGATCAGAGTCTACACTGAAGAACTGTAAATCATCAAGTCGGGGTAAAAGTAATTGTGCTCATGTTAGAGATGCAGGAGTCATCTGCTCAGGTAAGCAGACCTACATTTATGCTTTTGATATGTATCTCTATTTTCCATATCTGTAGTCATTGCCCACATGTCTGCTTCATTTCATTCTGTGGTTTCCCAATTCTTAATTAATAAACCATCAGAGGTTTTGGAATGCTTCTACTGTATGTAAATCAAAAGGCAAATATAGTAGATAATCTTCAAGCTCCTTATGCATCTCATTTTTTATCTTTGATGTAAGAAATTTAAAACTCTTATGAATTCAAGTTTTATGATGTACAAATATGCTGTGGCATGAGTTTTTCAGAAGTATCCTGGTCATAGATACAGTTGGTAGGCTATAAATGACCAATTAGATGCATCAAATTGCTGTAGCACCACCCTAAAAGAGACCAGTGCTACATTTCTTGTTAAGAATACCAAAGACAGAAGCTCACAGATTCAAGAGTGAGCAGGCTAAACAATAAGCTTTCCTGTCATTTGTATTTGAGCACCTATTTAACAGTCAGCAAAACATCAGAGCAAGTTTATTATTAGTCACTCCCCACCTGAATTTGGATTTTGCCACATTCAGGGAATTCAGGAGGGTCCCAGACCCCGCAGAATTGTGTATCTCGATTGAAAGAGAATATACTAGAAACTCATAAATGTAGATGAGAACTGAAACTGGCAGCAGTTATTAATTTGCAAAAGATGTTGGTGGGTTAAACTCATAACAGCTGTGTGAATAATTTCTTTCAGCAGTTGTCTCTTCTTGTTAGACTTGAAGATGAAGTACATTTGACTGTCCTCCAGAATAGCATTTATTTCATTTCTGAGACTTTGTTGAGGAACATAATTTAATAATATGAAACCATAACAAAACCTTCATGTTCTGCACCGTTAGTAGCTGTAGGAAGCTGTAAGAGGCTGTTCAAGATCTATTTTCTCTTCTCTTTCAAGGAGTCAGGCTGGTTGGTGGTTCTTACTGCTCTGGGAGAGTGGAGGTGCTTCATGGAGAGACCTGGTACACGGTGTGTGATACTGACTTTGACCAGCAGGATGCAGAGGTTGTGTGTCGAGAGCTGGGCTGTGGGCTTCCTGTGGAGGTGCTGGGAGCAACTGCTTTTGGCAGAGGGTACGGGCAGGTGTGGCCAGAGGAGCTTCAGTGTAGAGGGCATGAGTCTAAAATCTTTCTCTGTCCAAGATCATCATCACTCAAACACAACTGTTCTCATGACAGTAATGTTGCACTGGTGTGCGCTGGTAAGAACTTATATTCCTCCATTGACCATACACTGTAAATAGAACATTTTGTAAATAAAATATTTTGTATTTTTTTCCCTTATTCTCTCTTTCTCTATATACCTGATATACAGACAATATCAGGCTTGTGGGTGGGGGAAGCCGCTGTGCTGGGAGAGTGGAGGTTCTTCATAGAGGACAGTGGGGAACAGTGTGTGACGATAGCTGGGATATTAGAGCTGCTGCAGTGGTGTGTAGAGAGCTGGATTGTGGGGAGCCTGTTAATGCACTGAGAAATGCTCACTTTGGACCAGGATCAGGACCCATCTGGATGGATAATGTGTACTGCAGTGGATCAGAGTCTTCACTGAAGCATTGTAGATCAAGAGGATGGGAAAAACATAACTGTGGTCATAAAAAAGATGCTGGAGTCATCTGCTCAGGTAAGCATATTAAACACATCCTATACAGGCTTGGAATATTTATCTAGTTTAACCATTGTTTTAATAAAAACCTTTTTTTAAATTATTTTATTTTGTAGCAAAAATGTAAACTAAACTCATTATCATTAAACACTTAGAGGTTATGCAGTTACAGTTGCAGTGAATGTTATTATTTCTTCTTCTGTTGTTTGTGTGGAATGGTAATAATAATATATATAAAATATATATTGTAGGTGATAAGCCCAGACTTGTTGGCGGCCCTCACATGTGCTCTGGGAGAGTGGAGGTCCCTCATTTGAATTCTTGGGCCACAGTATGTGATGCTGACTTTGACCAGCAGGATGCAGAGGTTGTGTGTCGAGAGCTGGGCTGTGGGCTTCCTGTGGAGGTGCTGGGAGGAGCTGCTTTTGGCAGAGGGGAGGGTCAGGTGTGGTCAGAGGAGCTTCAGTGTAGAGGCCACGAATTACATGTGTACCTCTGTCCAAAATCACCTTTGATGAAACACAACTGCTCCCATAGCAATGATGTGGGGGTCACTTGCTCTGGTTAAGTGCTGATATACAGTATATATACGCATTTTTACTGATGCATCTGCAGTTTAGATGGTCTAATCTAATTCTTCATTTTCTTGCTCCCTGCTTCTCAAAACCGTCAGGTCACACAGGGGCTCGGCTGGTGAATGGCTCTGACTCCTGTTCTGGTCGAGTGGAGTTCCAGTACCTCAGTGAGTGGGGCACAGTGTGTGATGTAAGCTGGGATATGAGAGCTGCCAGTGTCCTCTGTGGTCAGCTGAAGTGTGGGAGTGCTGTGGCTGTGGTGGGGTCAGACTGGTTTGGGGAAGGGGAGTGGCCGGATCTGGGCTGATGTGTTTGATTGTCAGGGGAACGAAACACACCTGTCACAATGTCCCATTTCATCATGGAGTCGAACTGCATGCTCTCATCAACAGGACGCTGGAGTCATCTGCAGTGGTGGATTCATATACACAATGTTAATAAAAACTTCTATTAGGTTTTGTTTTTATTTCTGCCATCTAAAAAATTCATGATATATTTTCAGGGAGCAGAAAATGTTCCCAATACCCCGTTTACTTATTTGGAAAGATAGAGGTAAAGTTTTTCTCTTCAGGTTCCTCTCTGGCATTGCATGAGGGGCGAGTGCGGTTGTCTGGAAGGATGGAATGTGAGGGGGAGGTGGAGGTGTACATCAAGCAGGACTGGAGGAGAGTTCTGCTGGACTCCTGGAGTGAGTCTGTGGCCTCTGTGGTCTGCAGACAACTGGGCTGTGGCTCTGTGTTCAGCTTCTCCAGCTCCTCTCCATCCAGTCCTGAACACAGCCACATGTGTGTGACGGGTTTCAACTGTTCTGGAAGTGAATCTCATCTAGGGAACTGCAGCAGCGCACAAGCAGTCAACTGCAGCTCCAGAGAACAGCTCTCAGTCTCCTGCTCTGGTAGGAATTACAGCAATTGAGTTTAACTCTTACCTAATCTGATGTCTTAAAATCATCAGTCAAATTCACAGACAAAATATTATTAATATCTATATTATTACAGACACACAATGACACTCAGGGTTAGCCACGTTCTGTGTCTTGTTTGTGTGTTCAGCTCACAGCTCCATCAGGCTGGTTGGTTCTGGAGGAGACTGTGCAGGAAGGCTGGAGGTTTTCAACAGGGGCTCATGGGGGACAGTGTGTGATGACTTGTGGGCTATTGAGGATGCGCAGGTGGTCTGCAGACAGCTGCAGTGTGGAGTGGCTCTCGAAGCCCCGGTACCAGCTCAGTTTGGACCTGGAACTGGACCCATTTGGCTGAATGAGGTGGAGTGTGAGGGGAATGAGACGTCCCGGTGGACTTGCAGGTTTCAGCTTTCTTGGAGAGGATGAAATGTGCGCATAAGGAGGGAAGGACGTAGGAGTCGTGTGTTCAGGTAATGTGTGCTAATAGCTGCTGTTCTTGAATTATAATAATATGTTTGAATGATATTAAGGTGTATCAGTGCACTTATCTGAGGTCATGCAGTACAAATCAAGCAGGGTAATCCTTCTATCTATCTATCTATTTATCTATCTATCTATCTATCTATCTATCTATCTATGTATACACAGACGTGTTAAAAAAAACATTTCACCTGTGACTAAAATGTGATTGGATTGGGCATGGATTGCTTGCACGCATTTCTGGATGTAGGCCACATCACTGTTAAACCACACTGACATTAAAGAATTGCATCACTAACTGCATTTATTAACAGTGTTCTTAAAATATTTGTAAAACACACTTTAATATACTCATGTAGATGCACATTCGTCCTTCTCCCACCAGAGTATAAAGAGATCAGACTCACTGAGGGCTGTGAGGGGAATCTGGAGGTGTTCTACAATGGAACCTGGGGTAACGTGTGCGTGAATGGGATGAATCAAGAAGCTGTCAAGTTAATCTGTCAGCATCTGAACTGTGGAAGATCTGGAAGAGAATCCTGGTCTAAAGCAAGAGTGGGATCAGCTCCTAACTGGCTGGATAATCTGAAATGCAGGAAACATGACTCCACTCTGTGGCACTGTCCATCTTCTCCCTGGGGACAGAACGGATGTGATAATCGTAGTGAGGTGGCTCGCATTACCTGCTCAGGTAATTCATTTTGTTCTCAAGTTTAGGAAGTTTATTCAGCCTGAACTCTGCATACACAGTTGTTAATATAAAATATAGACATAGATATAGATATAGAGAAAATATATTGTTACTGTCCAAAGAAAAATATATATGTTCTTTTTGTTGATTCTTACTTTTATGTCTGATTGGAACACAGCCGCTGCCGTTTACACTGTGTGGAAACGTCATGATGAATGGACAAGCAGTCTGGTTCCATTTACTTACATTAAAGTTAAATGAGGCTTTTGCCTTCTGCTGGAAAGTTGCTATTTTGAAGATACTTGTGTTCTTTGTACAGCGACTGTATGACAGAAACTGTTGAGAGTTGCTTGTTAGTGTCATCACTGATTTTCTCATCACAGAGAATGGAAACATGCTAGATACCTATTGGAAATGTGCTTCATCTCCCAGTGAGGGGCGGTGTTCAAGTAAGATATTATTGTTTAATGAATGCTGTGTTTGAATGCTAATGATGTGTGAACATGGCACATGGTACATCCAGTACAAATGAGATGCCCTTCTTTTATAAGCACATTGTTTGATTTTATTAGACTGTGCTTTTGTTTTGTACTACAGACATCCCCAATAACTAAATCAGTAAAACACAGCTTAGCTAGAAGTACCTCATTCACTATATTCATATAGTGTTCAAATGTTATTTTATTAAAATAATTATTATTATATTCTAAGAAGTATGTTGTCTCCTCATGTACGATGTAGAGCATCTGCCTCTCAGGCTGAGGGGCGGAACGGGAACCTGCTCTGGGAGGCTGGAGGTATATCATAATAAAACATGGGGGTCTGTCTGTGATGATCTATGGGACATCAGGGATGCTCAGGTGGTCTGCAGGCAGCTGGGCTGTGGGCCGGTGCTGAGTGCTAATGGGGGAGTTATCTTTGGAGTTGGTTCAGGGCCTGTCTGGCTGAACAGAGTGAAGTGTAGAGGGAATGAGATTCACCTGTGGGACTGTCCTCATTCCCTGAAGAAGCACACTGACTGCCTCCCCAGGCAGCACGCTGGAGTCACCTGTACAGGTCAGAGAAGTTCTGCATATTTGCATATATACTTAAAAATGAATCTGATATGGGTACCTACACCTGTGAGTAAAATGCGTGGGGGTGCCCAATTCAAGTCCTGCAGATCTATCAAAGCTGGAGAGTTTAGTTTAAGCGTACCTGGGTCTAAATATTTAGATGCCCCTGAAAGTCTTCATAATCTGGATTACAGGGTGATAGATCTCTGGGACCTGGACTGAACATATGTCCTAGTCCTAAATTTGAATTAATAAATGAGAAATCTCACCAACATTAACTTTAATGAGAGTGTATGTATTTAGTGATGTCTGGCTGTTTTGCTTCTTCATACAGAAACGTTTAGTATCTGTCTCTCGTACTGGAACATCACAAGTAATAACAACCGATACTGCTGTTAATCCATATTTCTGTTATGTAATATTGTCTCCAGGTGGACAGATAGAGAAGACAACAACTTGTCCACAACCCCTATCAATAGCTACTCCAGCCATATACCCAGTGCCTCTCCTGGTTCTGGGAGTGCTGCTCTTCCTGGCCTTAGTGCTTCTGGTTGTGCTGTTGTACCAGAACAGACGGCTCAGGAGAGGTAGAGAGATTCAGAGATCATCTACAATCCACTTTCTGTACATTCTCTAAACATCATTAGTCCTTCAATCTGTCATCAGTCTTCTCTTCTACTGAACTGGCTCCATGTTCCTCTCTGTCTCCCTCACAGTGCTCTCTAAGAGGAGGCATAAGACTCTGACTGAGGCGGTCTATGAGGAGATCGACCACAGATTCATACCTCAACTAACTGCTATCTCAGCTGAAAGGGGTGAGTGATATAGGGACACTCTCAAGATGAAGCTGTTTGCCTTGAAATTAGAAGCTGTGATTCCAATTATGTATTTCCATGCACTTCAAATGATCAAACATAATTTTAAATGTATGATAAAACACTACAGGAGTAATTCTGTTTAAATAATTACAAAAATAATTATTTAGGATTATGACCATAGCACTCTTAAATCATCATTACTATTGTAACTCTATTTTTCAAAGGACATAAGGCCCTTCTAGCTCATGAATTATTCTTTAGATTTCTTTTAGTCTTTCAATGCTTTCCACTGTCTGAAAAAGTTTTGGACTTATAGTTTAAGTGTGTTTACATCATGATGTCTAAAAATGCCACACCTACAGAAAGTTCTGGCTAGTTTTGCAAGACTGTAGGGCTCCTGAGATTATTTTTACATAAATGTCACATTAATCATCCAAATAAATGAAACAGGAGTTAAGTATCTGGTTTCTTCATGTCCTTCAGCAAAGGCTTTGAAAGAGAAAACTGCATGTTCTGATGATGACACCGCCGATTTTGGCCTGACAGGTGGGTGCATTGTTGGCCATAATACATAACATGAAACTGAAAGAGTGAGTTAATTATATATTATTTTGTATTTTGATTTATTGGTTTAGGTGAACTGGAGACTGAAGACACACCAGATTGCTATGATGATGTAATGACTGCTGGTCAGACACCTGGCGATGCAGAAAGTACGCTTGTGTTTTATATTCCATAGACTAAGAAGCTGTGTCATGGGCAGATGTGGCCTGTTTCCATAAAATGTTATGACAACTTAAGGAGATAAAGCGTCTGGTGGTAGAGTGCTACTACCAAGTGCTGAATGTGCATCTGGTAAATGTTCATGGGAATTCTCAATATACAGTCCAAACATGAGCTGATTGATGCAGATGAAGGGCCAATCATTACAGTGAAGAAACTAAACAGACCTACCATAGCAGAATCTTCAGGAGTACGTATGTCTGCCAGTGGAACTCAGTCACTGGTGTTTATTGATAATTATTTTTATTATAAAACAAATATAGTCCTGACAAGTTATTGAAAATTGTTGCCAGGGTCACTTACCAATATCATTGCCTGTGTGCTGTTAATCTTCTTGTATAGAGGATGTACAGAGATCTATAACAATGTTATTGCTGGACAAAGGCACTGTGACAAGTGTACTTGTACTTGATGATGAAAGTGATGTTGGTATTACTTTGACAGAGGGCGTGGTGGAGACCTATGATGATGTCATATCTTCTGGAAACATCACACCAGGTTTGTTTCTTCTAAAATGGTAAAGTAATTCTGGAAACAAGGATCTCATAGTAACAATGTTAGTCCTGGTTAGTTAGTTTCACTGGTTTCATTCACAGTAGAGGCTTGGGCTGAGGCACTCACACACAAGAATTTTAATCAGCAAGGCAAAAAAAATCTATTCATAATAAATTCCATACAGAAATGAAACATTTGAGTCTGCTTGTTTCTACTATCACTGGGTAAAAGCAAAAGAGATGAACAGAACATGTGAGGTGTGATAACTGGGCTGATAAAGGCCGTTAAGACTGAACTGTTTGCTTCCAGCAAAGAAAACCACAGAGCTGCAGGTGTTTGTGAGGCGGCGGGGGTTGTTCTGAGAGTGAGAGCTTCAACACTCCCCTAACTTCATCATAACGCAGGCCTTAAATCTTTAATAATCCTTATTTATGTCAAGTTCATTATATTTTCCTTATAAAAGGCAGTAAGTGTGTGTGTGGCATTCAGACAGACAGAGATGAACGAGAGACAGGCAAGGCCTGTGTATGTCTCTGTGTGTGTGTATTTGTTAGCATCTATTAGATTGAGTCTAGAGTTGTAAGACTAACAACCTCAGCAACAATAACAACAACAATAACAACAACAACAATAACTAATAAAACACCTTTCCTAAACAAAATGAAGAGCAATAGTGCAGATAAGCAATTCCCTGGAATTGCTAGGGTGCTGTTAGATTTATTTATTACCATGGGGAACATATTCTAATGGTTTCCACACGTAAACAAGCCAAAAACATATACAAGCCCACCATTCCCAATCAGACCATACAGTACAGAGCTGGTTCAGTGTTCTGTTAACCCAGTTCACAAAGATCTATGGTATTTACAATATTGTTGGTGGTTCTGTATATTGAATGCATTTCATGACTGTTCTATTCTCCTCTAACAGGAAGTATCCCCTCTGAAGGTCAGCATTCCCGATATGAGGATGTGGATGAGGAGCTCCTCTTAGGTAAGAGAACTGGTCTGTTCTATATTAAAGCAGTGCTTCCCAATCCTGGTTCTGGAATATTCTAATCTAGCATGTTGATCTTTTAAAACCTTCTATTAAATATTAATTGAGCTGATTATGGATATATGTTTTATTTATGTAGGTTTGGTGGACACAGAGGACACATCAGAGAACTATGATGACGTCTGTCCTGCAGTGATGACACCAGACAGTGTAAATCTGCTTGGTAGGAATCTCCCTGGTTTTTGTATTATAACTGATCACTGAATTAAATACATTTGTAAAATTTGTTCCAAAGTTTAAAACAGCAGTAATATCCAATATAGAGATATACAATAATGATATTTCTGTAAGAAACTAATTACATATAGTTTATTTGGCTTAAATTGCTATATTAAGGTTGAACATCGTCGGTCTCATATTACTGGGAAGTTTGACCTCTCTTGTTATTTTAATATAATGCTCTATATAGATCTGGCCATTTAATTATCATGAGATCACATCCTGTTTAAATACCTGTAGCATGTGTAATTGTATATATAGCACACTTAAAGTGGAGAATATCACGTTATTCACACTCTGAGAAAAATATCTCAACGGCCTCTTGAGTCGTACCGTTGTGTCACTGGGGTGGCACTCAAGTGTAGGTCATAACATTCATAATTGTAACCTTTTCTGGGTTTTATGTTGTATTGCCTATGAAATGCTTTTAAAAATATTTGTATTTAAATACATGATTTATGAGATACGATTTATTAAGCTTTAGGTTTAGGCTACTGATTACAGTTTTTAACAGGACTGTAGCTTGCAGCACTAGTACTTGCATGAGGAACGTAGTGGGCTAACACTGTGATGGTCAGAAGCGTTTGTTTTATGTATGTATATATATTTATATATTTAAACATGAATGAGTGTCACTGTAGCAACTTATCTTTACATAATGTAAAGTGGAATACCTTTATTGTGTATACAACTAAAACTATTGATCCTCACTTACAGACTATGATGACGTGGAGTGCTCCCAAAAAGAAGTGGACCATGTGACTGAGAGATCCCCAGAAAATAATATTTGACT
>JAMWET010006647.1:0-14412 GCA_024036415.1 Prochilodus magdalenae | reverse complement strand
TTCATTTCACTTTGTTTTGACCTTAACTTGGCACAACCAAGTGAATATCTGGCACTAAAATCAGGCCACACCCCCTGTGCGTTTAGTATGTTGCTAAACCCTGTATCACTTGTTGTCAACCCTATGGGTGGCATCCAAATGACCATGGTAATGTGGCCACAGCATATTGTTTTTAGACTGGTTGGGATTCAGTCAAGATAAAAGGCAAAAGTTTGTTCATTTTTTGCCACAGATTAGTGTGTAAAAACTTCAAATTTACATTGTCATAGTTTTAAACAAGTTCCAGTGTGTAAATCTGCGAAGGTGAGCTGTCAGGCTGTTGTAATAGATGACATATATACAATTACAGAGTCTGTACAGGCTTAATATATACAAAATGTACTTAAATGGCAAAGTGGTTCAGTGTGTGTTCCCTTGCTTTGTTCTTGAATCACATCACATTGTATTAAAGGACCTACTTCCACTGACACCCTCCTCAATTCATTGAGTTTCTGTAATAAATGCAAGAGTTATTGAAGGATCAATCAAAACACCAGGGACTTCAAAAAGAACTTGTTGTACCAGTTCTGGTTTAGTAGAAATATTCATAGCAGATTCTGGGAAATATGTCTCAAGATTAAAATTAATATAATAAAATTAAAAGTTTCCATTTGTAAGCAGTAAACAGTGTGTTTTAGAATTCTTTAATTAGACAAATTCATTGTTGTGTGTGCAGTTGTGTTTTGTTAAAAAAAATCCTTCTTTACATTTTTCTTACTGTATTGTCAAAAAAATAGTAACTTGTTGCAGTAGGGTGTCAATGTAGAGTGTGCAATAAATCACTTTCATCAATCCTTACAGAGATAACTTACATACCAACAGTTGACCCATGGCAGACTCAGGATATTGCTACCAGAGCTGTTTTTCAGAGTGTATGGTGTATTTCCCTCCATCTCCTTCCTCACGCGTTTTTGATTGTTCATCTCAAAAGGAGTCTTTCATTTTTGTTTATTATGTCGTTTCCCGTCCACAACAAATTAACTTGTTGTCCATCCTTCCTCCCAAGTTGCTGTTAAGTTCTCTAAGTTTGGCCTTCACAGCGAAAGAATGATTTTCTCCTCCAGTTTTTACTTGTTTGTTACCCAATACTGGTGAGCAAATTCCGCTGAAATGCAGGAGAAGAAGTTTATTATGACAGCTTATATGGCAGTTACATATGGCAGAGCACATGACACACATAAGTGGACAACAGATATCAAACATGGCAAAGTTAATACTGTAAGGAGGGGTTGAGGGTGACGGGGCTGTCTCTGGGTGAGAATGGAAGAACTAAAGACCAGCTTAAAATGTAACCACAGAAAATAAACGATGGTTTTTCTAAAAAGGAATACTCCTAGGAGCAAGTCACTCAGCGGGAAACACACCTATTCCGAGGAGAGGGCCCGCAACGTGGTAGCTCATCCGAAGGTGGAACTGAACTGGGAACCTTTTGGTGTATTGGGCCACTCTAAAAACGATGCACTGCAAAGCAGAATCAAACTAATGAGACAGAACAAACGGAGTACAAAGGTGAATAGACTGTGGGTGAAACACAAGGTGGCGCTGATCTGCATAGAAGGAGGGGTGGATAGCCCTAGGGATACCATTTTGATACTTGCTACTGCTTTGTGAGTCTGATAAACAACAGATGAAAGGCAGTAGCGGGTCTCTCCATGGGTGGAGCATAGCCAAACTGGCACTCAAAATTGGACATGCCTAAGGACAAGGAGGTTTGGGAGCATACTCCTCCCACATTTTATGCTTCAATACAGATTGAAGTGTCCAGTGAGTCCAGGGTTTTGGAGTCCAAATGGAGTAATGTTTGGTTGAATCAACCATGGCAGTATCCAGGCTCTGCCAAATCTGAATATTCTGGGAAAGCCCAGAAAAGCAACCAGTCAAGCATAGGACAAAGACTTTTCCAGCTTCACAAACAGGTGATTCTCCAAGTACAACTGGAAAACCCTGTGGTAATCGAGACAGGACCAGGGGCCATCAACCTTTTTAAGTGCAAAGAGGTTCTCGCTGGGGAAGTAGAGGATCAGATGAACCCAGGGACCGTTACGTTTGGAACAGCTGAAGGTAACAGAGAATGAGAATCACCAGCAACGAGGTAGTAATGGTGGAATTTTGAACAAGCCATTAGAAGTCTAAAGACTCAAACAGACGACAGAATACTGTGGAGAAGCTCTATCAATATTGTCAGCAGAAGTTAGGAGAGACTTGATGACCCAAACTGTAAACTTATATTGTATACTAAATTAGAAGCATTGAACTACAAAGGTGAATAACTAAACTCACCTGGTTTGGAAGAAGATGGTTCCATGTTTGAACCTATGCAATAAAAGAAAAAAATGTTAATTCATTCCAAATGTGTGATATTGCTCTTCTATGTTTTGATACAAAGCATTTTTAAAGTCCCTGGAAACACATTATAAATATAGACTGTATAACACTAAACTCAGGTGTTGTGTTAAACGTCCTGCAAAGTTTAAATATAAAAAACAGAAATATAATAAAACACTCCTCACAAGACTTTCCTTCGCCTCTGAGAATGTGGGTGTGGTCTTATTATTGCAGTAAACATGTGTGACTAACAGCTGTCTATCACTGATTATCCTCCATCACTGACACACCAGGGACGCCTTAGCAACTGCCTGTCAACACCTTAGCAAACATATTGGATTCCATAGCAATCACCTAGCACCACTTGGTATAACATAGGACCACCAAGCAACACCATAGCAACCACATTGGATACCATAGCAACCGTCTAGAAACGGCATGGAAAAGTACACGCCCATCTTCTGTACTTGTATGTGTTTTTTTCGTCTCTCTTTCCTCCCGTTCATTTTATTACTTTATTTTTTTTATTGAAGTGTTGCTGGGCTCGCTATCTCTCTCTCTCTCTCTCTGAGTCTGGGAGTGACGAGGCAGGAGTTAGGAGCACTTGGTGGTCTTCGTTTTTCCCCCTTTGAAAGTGATTTGTGTTTCACCTTCTAATTTTCTATATTAATTTTGTGATTGTTTTGAGCACTGTGTGGATTTTTGGTTTTCTCTGGGCTGACTTAGGTCGGCATGGACACCGCTATGGCGTCCGCAGGGGGGGAATTTTCCCGCCTCACCCCCAGGCATGGCTGCAAAAGGACTGCTTACTGGCTGTTAGTGGACAGGTCGGGGCAGCTAATATAAAATCTGCATCCAGAATGAATAGAGCTGTAGTGATCTTTCTGAAGGACAGTGAGATGGTTGATAGTTTAATCGAGAGCACGGTCACGTTAAACAAGCCTGTCTGAGAAAAGAGCCTGAAGTAACTGATGTACAACTGAGCATGCAGTTTCGGGCTCCCGGGCGGGAGTTTCCGGGATGCCAGCTAGCAGCACGCAGTTTGGATGCTCCGAGCAGGCCGCCGCAGAGCGGCCTCAGGCTCAAGAGGCAAATAGCCAAACTGGCGAGGTAAACGTTCTTACTGATTCAAGCACTGAGGGGACCCAGCCTGAGCCCACTGGGCAGGGAGCCGAACCGAGCCAGTGCACTGTAGAACCTCCCCCCGCACCTCCTGTGGAGCAGGATGTTAGATCGCTCGCTGGTAATTCTGATAATGATTAGATTAGATTAGATTCAACTTTGTCATTGTGCAGAGTACAGGTACAGAGCCAATGAAATGCAGGTAGCATCTAACCAGAAGTGCACGTACAGTATTATTTACATAAAGAGCCGAATAATAATAAATATATACACATATAAGCATATCTATATACATATATATGAATGTATAGAGCAGCATTTACAATGAATGTTTCCACTGTAAGAGTAGTGCAAGTAGACAGTATGTACACAATGAAAATAAATGAGGTAGAGATAATAACAGTATGTAAACATGAGTATACGGTAGGCTTGGTGATGAATAAAGTGCAGTAACAGTACAGATGGTGCAAAGATGCAGTAGAGGGAGTGCAATGTAAATTAAAGTGTCCGTGCAGCGTTCATGAGACACACAGCCTCATGAAAAAAACTGTTCTTAAGTCTGCTGGTGCGGGAGCGGAGTCTGCTGGTGCGGGAGCGGAGGCTCCTGTAGCGCCTGTCCGATGGGAGGAGGGTGAAAAGACCATGATTCGGGTGGGAAACGTCCTTGATGATATTCCTCGCCCTGCCCAGGCAGCGCTTGCGATAGATGTCCTGAATAGTGGGTAACTGGGTGCCTGTGATGCGTTGAGCCATTTTCACCACCCGCTGGAGTGCCTTGCGGTCAGCAGCGCAGCAGTTGCCGTACCATACAGAGATGCCGTTGGAGAGTATGCTCTCAATGGTACAGCGGTAGAAGTTCACCAGGATCCTGGGAGACAGGTGAACTTTTTTGAGGCTCCGAAGGAAGTAAAGGCGCTGGTGTTCAGGCTGATGACAGAGGAAGAGAGGTTGTCTAACTTAACAGACTGGGGTCTGTCAGTCAGGAAGTCCGAGATCCAGTTGCAAAGTGTTGTGCTGATACCCAGATGGTTGAGCTTGGAGATCAGCTTGGAGGGGATTACTGTGTTGAATGCTGCACTGAAGTCAATGAACAGCATTCTGACATAGGAGTTCTGACAGTCCAGGTGGGTCAGTGCAGTGTGAGGTGCCGTGGAGATGGCATCCTCAGTTGACCTGTTGCTACGGTAGGCGAACTGATGTGGGTCCAGGGTGGCGGGCAGGCAGGATTTCAAGTGAGACAGAACTAGTCTTTCAAAGCACTTGGAGATGATTGGGGTGAGTGCGACAGGGCGGAAGTCGTTCAGGGCTGAAGCAGTTGGGTGCTTTGGCACCGGCACAATGGTGGCAGTCTTGAAGATGGTTGGTACAGCAGCTTGGGCCAGTGAAAGATTTAAAATATGCGCTCCGTACATTCACCCTACTCAGCGTGCGACGAACATTCAGGGTGGAGAGTGTGAGTGGATGATCGTGGAGTGGCGGATCAGTTTTTGAGGAGACCACCATGTTCCCCCGGTCAAAGCGAGCATAAAAGTGATTAAGCTCGTCAGGGAGTGAAGCACTGTTGTTGGCTAGTACAGTGCTACGTGGTTTGTAGTCGGTCAGGGTTTGTATGCCTTGCCACATACGCCGTGGGTCAGAGGAGCTGAAGTGCTCCTCAATCCGTTGTTTATAGCAGTGCTTGGCCATGGAGATCCCCTTCCTCAGATTAGCTCTGGCAGAGCTGTAAGCCTCCCGGTCACCAGACCTGAAGGCAGCATCTCTAGCTTTGAGCAGGAGGCGAACCTCTCTGTTCATCCAGGGCTTCTGGTTAGGGAAGTTTATTATTGTTTTGTGTGAAGTCACTCTATCCACACAGTTGTTGATATGTTCCAGGACAGAGTTGGTGTAGATGTCGATGTTGATGTGTGAGTCTGTGGTGGCCCGGGCAGCATACTCACTCCAGTCAGTGAGCTTGAACTCCTGCTGAAGAAAGGAGTCAGCTCCCTCCATCCAGATCTTTACAGACCTGGTTGCTGGTGTAACACGCCGGATGACTGGAGTGTATTTGGGCAGCAGGAACAGAGAAAGATGGTCAGACTGTCCGAGATGGGGGAGGGGTGTGGCTTTGTATGCATTAGCCACGTTGGTGTAAACCTTATCCAGCGTTCTGTGTCCCCTTGTGGTGCAGGAGACATTCTGAAAAAACTTTGGAAGTCCAGATCTCAGATCGCTGTGATTAAAGTCCCCTGCTACTATAAAGGCCCCGTTCGGCTGGTCAGTTTGTAGTTTGCTGATAGCCGCACAAAGCACTTCCATAGCTGCGTTAGCATTAGCATCGGGGGGCACATAGACTATTCCAGCGAAGACACAGTTAAACTCACGTGGTAGATAGAAGGGTCTGCACTTGATAATCAGGAACTCCAGGTCAGCAGAGCAGTGGGTTACCATGACGACAGAGTCCGTGCACCACGCTTTGTTTACATAGATGCAGTTTCCTCCACCGCGGGTCTTGCCCGTAGCTGCGGCTGAACGGTCAGCTCTGAACAAAGCCCGGCCCTCCAGTTCCACCACGCTGTTCGCCACATCGCTGTTTAACCACGTTTCAGTGAAAAACATGAGGTTACAGTCCATGTGCCTTCTCTGGGTTAGTGTCCAGATCTTTAATTCGTCCAGCTTTCCTGCCAGCGAGCGAACATTGGCGAGAAAGACGCTCGGTAGTACCGTTCGGTGCGGATTAAGCATTAGCTTAGCACGCAGACCTCCGCGCTTACCCCGTCGTTGCTTCCGCTCGCGACGCCGGCGCCGGGCTCTTCCGGTAGGCACGAGTGACTCGCTAGGTCCCGGTGTCCGGATCATCTCGGGAGGTAGCTGGTTGAAGTCGAACGGGTGGTCAAAACCGATGTTTGTGTAGCGAATATTGATGTCCAGAAGCGCCTGTCTGGAGTAGCTGAAGTTCGCACGAGTAAATCGCGCGAAAAAACTGGAGATAATTAGGTAAATAAAAACTAATTTGCAAAAACTGGTCAGACGCTGAGCCTCGCGGTGTGCACGCGACGCCATCTTGGTCATAGATTATGAGGATATGGAAAGTTTACCGGAGGAGTTTGACGGGGCGGACTCCCAAACGTCAGTGGAACAGAGCTCCTCGGGTAGGTTGAAACTCTACTCCCTTCAACAGATTAACCAGTTTCTTGACCGCACCAAAGGGCAGCGTAAACCCAACATCGAGCTGTTCTTCCCTGATCTAAAACTTTTACTGTCATCTTGTGCTGCTGCTATGAGGAAGGCATCGTTTGATGAGCTGGATAAACCAAAATGGTACAGACTAAAGAAAGTTATGAGCGCTGTTAGGGGCAGGTTACATCACCGTTACTCTAAATAGTTCTAACCATGGTCGGCCAGTGTGGGTTATGGGAATTGTACACGGTTTGTGTTGGGTTTATTAGCACCATGGCGTTTTTGAGGTTCAGCTCTTTGAACATTAATGGGTGTCGTGATGCTGTTAAGAGATCCACTCTGTTTGAATATGTAGCCCTAAAGAACGCCAGTGTGGTCCTTCTGCAGGAAACACATACCGATGATAGGAACCACATACAGTGGGTACATGAGTGGAAAGGCCAGGCCATTCTGAGTCATGGGTCCAGTTTAAGTGCTGGTGTGGCCGTGCTGCTGAGTTTCAGGGACAGCTAGTTAATGCTGTTGAGCTTCTGCCAGGCAGGATGCTGTGTGTGGATGTTGATCTTCATGGGCTATGTTTTTCCTTTTTTAATGTTTATGCCCCAAACACAGGGTCTGATCGTAGTGCCTTTTTTTGAGAAATTGCACGAGGCACTGAAGGACTGTCCTCAGGAGAGGATTATTGTATTGGCGGGAGATTTTAACTGTACTCTTGATCACCAGCTAGACAGGAATCATGAAGAACCACATCCACCCTCTGCAGATAAACTCAGATCTGTAGTTAGATTTCCTGATCTGGTCGATGTTTGGAGAGAAGCTTTTCCCACTGTTAGGCAGTACACGTGGATGAAGGGGCAGTCTAACGTGATTTCTGGAGCTGGGCTTGATAGGTTCTATGTCCAACGATGTAACAGAGGCAGATTTTCCCAGAGCTGTATTTTTCCTTTCCCACTGTCTGATCTTCATTACATCTCTGTTGCTGTGTCCTGTACATCAGTCACACACCACCGTTCATACTGGCACTTCAATAGTAGATTAGCTCAGGACCACCTGTTCGTGCACTCCTTCACTCTTTTTTGGGAAGACTGGAGAGAGAGACAGTCTGAGTTTAAGTCCCTAAGTCAATGGTGGGACATTGGTAAAGTCCAGATAAAAGTTTTCTGCCAGCAATATACTGCACGTAGCACAAGCTCACTGAAGAGCAGAGTGGACTTTCTGGAGCAGGAGATTTTTAAAGTCAAGTCGGGGAACAGTTGGCGATGGAGCTGCTGAGGATCTGGAGAAGAACCAATTATTGTTGAGGAACCTGATGGAGGAGAGAGGCCGTGGTGCACTGGTGCGGGCTCGCTATGTGCAGTTAAATGATATAGACGCCCCAACCGCCTTCTTCTTTGGCTTGGAAAAGCAGTCCAGAGAGAGGAAGAGTAACGTCGGACGAACAGGAAATCAGATCCTCTGCACTCTCTTTCTATGAGAAGCTGTATGGTGCGGAGATGTGTGACCAAGCAGCAGCAGATTTCTTCTTAACGGGTCTACCTCAACTACCAGAGCAGCACAAGGGTGATCTAGAGCAATGCCTGTCATTCGCTGAACTCACTGAATCTGTGCAGGCGCAGTCTGAGGGCAGGTCCCCGGGTCTGGACGGTCTACCTGCAGAGTTTTACAAAGCCTTCTGGCACCTGATTGGTGAGAAACTACATTCTGTTTTCCTGGAATGCATAGACTCTGGCCTCCTACCGCTCAGCTGCAGAAGAGCTGTGGTGACCCTGTTGCCTAAGAAAGATGATCTTGGAGCGTTAAAGAACTGGCGCCCGGTGTCCCTACTGGGAGTGGATTATAAAATCCTGTCGAAAGCCCTGACCAGTCGACTGAAAAAGTGTTTGGCTACAGTCATTCCAATGACCTGTCCTATTGTGTTCCAGAATGACCAATTTTCGTCAATCTGTTCTTAATTAGGGACTTCCTGTCTTATGTTAAAGAACTAAATCTCAACATCGGGCTCATTACATTGGACCAGGAAAAGGCCTTTGATAGAGTGGACCACGCATTTCTTTTTAGGACCCTAGAGGCGTTTGGATTTGGTCCGGTTTTTATCTCATACGTCAAACTGCTGTACACGGATGTCCATAGTCTACTAAAAATTAACTGTAGTCTTGCACGGCCCTTCCCGGTCAGCAGGGGAATACGCCAGGGCTGTGGTCTCTCAGGGCTTTTGTACAATTTGGCCGTCGAGCCACTCCTTGTGGCGTTCCGGGTGCGCCTCAGTGGGCTGTCAGTCCAGAGACCCGTCACTGGAAGGGAGGTACAGGTGAACCGCGTACGCTGATGATGTGACTATCGTCATTAGAAGTGTTAGTGACGTGAAGAATGTGACTGAGTGCCTTGAAAGGTTCCAGGCTGCTACATCAGCACGGGTCAACTGGTCCAAGAGCGCAGCGCTGTCCACCTAGGCTCCCCCAGCAGTGCTCCTGGAACGTGGAGGGGTTCAAGGTTCTAGGTGTCCATTTTGGATCAGACGGATATATGCAGAAGAAGTGGGATGGACTGCGAGAAAAGATTCTGGGGAGGCTCCAGAGGTGGAGGTGGATTCTACCCCAGTTATCTTACCGTGGTAGAGCACTGGTGGTGAATAACCTGGCAGCCTCCATGCTGTGGCACCGAGTGACTGTACTGGATCCCCCTATGGATTTAATAACTCCTGTCCAGAAGGCCCTTGTCAACTTCTTCTGGGATGGGCACCACTGGCTTCCACCTGGAGTGCTGTACTTAGCCTTGGCTGAGGGAGGCCAGGGGCTGATCCAGGTGGCAGCGAGAATAAGGGCTATGCGTTTGCAGACTGTCCAGAAACTGCTGTTCGGAGAGGAAGGTACCCCATGGATTGGCCTGGGCCTGGCATTACTGCGGAGCTTCAGCAGGATGGACTTTGATAAACACCTTTTCCTAATACCACACCATGTGACTGATCAGCTAGCGGGGTTTGGGTTCTATCCCTCCGTGTTACATGCTTGGGGAATGTTTAACGTGGAACGGGATGATGATGGTCATTATGGGCTGGATGAGCCCTTGTTTTCTAATTCCTATCTTCTCCAACAGATCTACCCATTTCGCATGGTAGGCACAGCCTTTTCTAAGTGCTCCCGGCTGGTCCCGCTGTTTGAGCTCCTGGGCCGAGCTCTTACTGGACTGGGTTTTCTGTTTACCTGCGCTCTGTTTATTTTCGGGTGCAGGTAAGGCCCACAGTGCTAAATGTATTTTGGCTAATTTTCTGGAGGGACAGGCAAAGTTAGCCATTTGGAGGTCCTTCAGACTGAGGTCTGAGGGCCAGGACACGGACACTGTGAGGCTTTTTCAGGCGTTGGTAGAATCACGGCTAAAAGTGGAGTTTGGGTTTTACCATGATTGTCACGATGTTCTTGGATTTGAACAGAAGTGGTGTGTTGATGGGGGCGTTGCATCTGTTGATTATACGGGCGTGTTACAGTTTCACTGGTGATGTATAACTGTGTGTGTGTTACTGCTGGTTTCTGATTTATTTATTTGTTTACTTATTTTTTGCTTTGTTTTATGAGTTACTTTCTTGTTTCTGTTGCTAAGTAGGTAATTGTATACTCTTATGGTGATTTAATAAAGGGGGTTTAAAGTCAAAGTCTCTCTCTCTCTCTCTCTCTCTCTCTCTCTCTAGGACAAAGACTTTTCCAGCTTCACAAACAGGTGATCTTCCAAGTACAACTGGAAAACCCTGTGGTAATCGAGACAGGACCAGGGGCCATCAACCATTTAAAGGGCAAAGAGGTTCTCGCTGGGGAAGTAGAGGATCAGATGAACCCAGGGACCGTTACGTTTGGAACAGCTGAAGGTAACAGAGAATGAGAATCACCAGCAACGAGGTAGTAATGGTGGAATTTTGAACAAGCCATTAGAAGTCTGAAGACTCAAACAGATGACAGAATACTGTGGAGAAGCTCTATCAATATTGTCAGCGGAAGTTAGGAGAGACTTGATGACCCAAACTGTAAACTTATATTGTATACTAAATTAGAAGCATTGAACTATAAAGGTGAGTAACTAAACTCACCTGGTTTGGAAGAAGATGGTCCCATGTTTGAACCTGTGCAATAAAAGAAAAAAATGTTAATTCATTCCAAATGTGTGATATTGCTTTTCTATGTTTTGATACAAAGCATTTTTAAAGTCCCTGGAAACACATGATAAATATAGACTGTATAACACTAAACTCAGGTGTTGTGTTAAACGTCCTGCAAAGTTCAAATATAAAAAACAGAAATATAATAAAACACTCCTCACAAGACTTTCCTTCCCCTCTGAGAATGTGGGTGTGGTCTTATTATTGCAATAAACATGTGTGACGAACAGCTGTCTATCACTGATTTTCCTCCATCACTGACACACCAGGGACGCCTTAGCAACTGCCTGTCAACACCTTAGCAAACATTTTGGATTCCATAGCAATCACCTAGCACCACTTGGTATAACATAGGACCACCAAGCAACACCATAGCAACCACATTGGATACCATAGCAACCGTCTAGAAACGGCATGGAAAAGTACACGCCCATCTTCTGTACTTGTATGTGTTTTTTTCTTCTCTCATTCCTCCCGTTCATTTTATTACTTTATTTTTTTTATTGAAGTGTTGCTGGGCTTGCTATCTCTCCCTCTCTCTCCCTCTCTCTCTCTCTCTCTCTCTCCCTCTCTCTCCCTCTCCCTCTCTTTGTGCTGCAGTTTGTTTGTTAGGTCTGTTTGTCAGTCTTTATAGGCGTATTGTATTTTTACTTCCACTTTCCTGGTTTTGTTATTTTGATTTATTTCTGATTAAGAAGGAATGGGATGGACAAGTACACGCCCATCTACTGTACTTCTGCTCAACTGACAGACACTGTTTCACATACACATTTACATACACATCGCATTTATTGAATTTAATCAGTGCATGTCCCCAAGCTATACAGTCAAACTGACCCACACTCTATGTGTATTTGTCTTCTCTCGTTCCTCCCGTACACTCCTACTGAACCTGATAACAACCACTCAGCAAACAACACCTTATACCATAGCAACCAGCCAGCAATAGCCTTGGAGAAGTTTAAGCTGCAGAATAAATTTGGATTTTCTTCATTTGTTTTTGCTTTCTTTTCTTTTCTTTTCTTTATTTTGTCCTGTTTTATTTCCGGGTTGTTGAATTTAATATAATTTGTATTTATTAAATTTATATTCTTGGTCAAAATATGTCTTTGTATAAGTGGTAGTGTCATGTTCGTTATTTTCTGTAGTTTAAAAATTACAGTAATTACTTTGTTTCACGTTTAATTACACATGTTAAACGTACATTATAGATACCATTACATTCATTTCTTTATGAAGTCTATACTGTAAAGAACAGCTGGACATAGGCCGTATTCTACTTCACACTTTCAGCTCTGATAGCTGTTCTGGTGTGGTATGGTTGGTACTGATACCTTCCATACATGATTGTTCAGGGACAAGAAGTACATGGGTAGAGTGAGGAGAGAGCGGGAGAAGAGAGGAGAGAGAGAGACGGAGATGAGAGGAGGAGAGAAGGAGAGAGAGAGAAGAGAGAGAAGAGAGTAGAGAGAGAGAGAGTGGGGCAGCAGTACATTGGACTGACTGCCTTTTAACCTGATCTGGACCCCAACTTTCCTGAGAGCCTAGCCACAGATCATAAGCTACATTTAAACTGGCTATTCTAAAAGTAATTCAATCTTATATTAGCCAATAGGCCACGCCACCCGCACCTGGACCGAGGGTGCTTCAGAAACCCCCCTATTCAAATCTTGAGGACAAACTAAGACCCAGAACAGCTACAGAGAAATCTGCGTCAGCAGACACCCTGTCGGAAGGGTCCTCTGCAGCATCCTCAACACTCGGACTCACCAGGCCCCCACCTCCGCAGAACACAGTGGGTTCTCAACAGAGCTCAGATCGGGTGGCTTCTTACCACACACCACCCAACATCTGACGCAAATCTTCACCCTCCACCCACTGATGGATAAGCATGTCACCCAACATAGTGACACAATCTTCGCATGTTCTGTTAGACTTTCCCAAAAAGCCTTCGACTCCATTTGGCCCAATGGACTCTTTTATCATTCTTATTGAAGTTGGAGTGTGGGGCAAAATGTCTGATGTCCATCAAATCAATGTACTCTCACAGTAAATCGTTGCAATGAAAACGGAATGCCTCAGACCTGGGTTCTTTCCACAAGTCACGTGGATTACGACCAAGGCTGCAAGCCTGAGCCCCACCTTCTCTTAAAATTGTATATCAATGAAACTGGCTGAATAAACTCCATCAGTGTGGAGGACATACCCGGCCTCCTCTCTGGGATGACACCAAGGGTTAAATGTCTACCTATATGGCCGGTGACCTAGCCCTACTGTCCCCTACTAGAGAGGGGCCTTACAGCGGAGTTTTAGAGGTACTTTAGGGAACTTCTGTGAAGAGTGGGGCTTGAAATGTTAAACCAGCAAAAAAACTAAAATAGTGATGTTCCAGAATTTGAGGGGTCTTATAACGCCTGGGGAACCGGACCCTCACAGTTAACCACCCACCGAGATCCGACAGGCTACATCATACACCTACCTGGGAATAACCCATCCAGCCACATCCACGGGGGAGCTGGGCTTTGGATGATGAAGGAGCCTTCAGAGAGCGAGACGGAGGCGGGCTCATTCACCATTAGGGAAATCTACTCAATCTGAAAATAACAGATTACAATCTGGCTTTTAAATTATGCAAATCATATCCCATCCAACCTATAGCACCTATATGGCAGTGAGGTGTGGGGACCCCGCACATGAAACAACTTCCACAAGCTGGGACAGGCATCCTACTGGAGGCTCTGCACACAGAGTTCTGCAGGAACATCCTCCTGTGGGCCATAGGTAGAGCCCCTAACACTTGCCCGCAGAGCCGAGTTAGGACGGTCTCCACTGCTGCTGAACATTCATGAGTAGAGGGCCCTAAACACTCCCCCGCGAGAGCCGAGGTTTTAGGACAGGTATCCCACCTGCTACTCTGAACGTTCAGAGTAGAGCACTTAAACACTGTCTGCAGGAGAGCCGAGTTAGGACAGTATCCACTGCTGCCATGAATGTTTTCAAGTAGAGCACTAACACTAGCCCGCAGAGGCCGAGTTTAGGACAGTATCCACCTGCTACTGAACGTTTCAGAATTAGAGCACCTAACACTGTCCCTGCAGAGCCGAGTTAGGACAGTATCCACGTGCTGCTGAACGTTCAGAGGGTAGCGCAACTAAACCTATGGCCTGCATGAGCCGCGTCTAGGTACCAGTCATCCACTGCTACGGAACATTCCAGAGTAGAAGGCCCTAACACTGGCCCGCAGATCCGAGTTTAGGGACAGGAATCCACTGCTGCTGAACGTTCAGTAGTAGAAGCCCTAACACTGCCCGCAGATCCGAGTTAGGACGGTAAAAATCCACTGCTGCTGAAACTTTCAGAGTAAGAGCCCTAACACTGCCCGCAGAGCCGCGGTTAGGACGGCGATCCACACTGCTGCTGAACGTTTCAGAGTAGTAGAGCCCTAAACACTGCCAGCAGAGCCGAGTTAGGACGGTATCCATGCTGCTGAACGTTCAGAGTAGAGCACTAACCCCACGCCTGCAGAGCCGAGTAGGACGGTATCCACTGCTGCTGAACGGGCAGAGTAGAGCACAACACTGCCTGCAGAGCCAGTTAGGACAGTATCCACATCTGCTGAGAGTTCA
>JAMWET010006646.1:65000-87245 GCA_024036415.1 Prochilodus magdalenae | reverse complement strand
ACTCTCTCACACAGTCTTCCACACTCTCACAGTCTTACACACTCTCAGTCTTACACACTCTCACACAGTTTTACACACTCTCACACAGTTTTACACATTTTCACCCACACACACTCAGTCTTACACTCTCTCACATACAGTTTTACACACTCACACACAGTCTTACACACTCACACACAGTTTTACACACTCACACACACAGTTTTACACATTCTCACACACACAGTTACACACTCACACACACACTCTCTCACACACACACACACACACACACACACGCACGCACACTCACACCGACTCACACTCACTCTGTCTCTTACTCACACACACTAACACTCACTCACACACTCACTCAAACACTCGCTCACACTCACACTCATTCACACTCTCACACTCACACAATCACTCTCACTCTCAAACACACACACTCATTCACACTCTCTCCCACACACTCACTCACTCACACTCACTCATTGACACACACACACACTCACTCACTCACTCACTCAGACACTCACTGACACACACTCACTCACTCACACTTACACACTCACTCACTCACACTCACACAGTCTTACACACTATCTCACAGTCTTACACACTCTCTCACACAGTCTTACACACTCTCACAGTCTTCCATTCTCTCACAGTCTTCCACACTCTCACACAGTCTTCCACACTCTCACACAGTCTTACACACTCTCACAGTCTTACACACTCTCTCACACAGTCTTACACACTCTCACAGTCTTACACACTCTCTCACAGTCTTCCACACTCTCACAGTCTTCCACACTCTCAGTCTTACACACTCTCACAGTCTTACACACTCTCTCACACAGTCTTCCACACTCTCACAGTCTTACACACTCTCAGTCTTACACACTCTCTCACATACAGTCTTACACACTCTCACACACACTCTTACACACTCTCACACACAGTTTTACACACTCTCACAGTTTTACACATTTTCACCCACACACACACACACACACACAGTCTTACACTCTTACACATAGTCTTACACAGTCTTACACACTCTCACACGGTCTTACACACTCTCTCACACACAGTCTTACACACACACACACACACACACACAGTTTTACACACTCACACATTCTTACACACTCTCACTCACACAGTTTTACACACTCACACAGTCTTACACACTCACACACACAGTTTTACACACTCACACACAGTCTTACACAGTTTTACACATTCTCACACACACACAGTCTTACACACTCTCACACACACACTCTCTCTCACACACACACACAGTCTTACACAGTCTCTCGAATGTCTGCTCCCTGGAGAATAAACTGGACTGCATCCGACTTCAGAGAACTACACGGAGAGAATCTAGAGACTGCTGCGTCTTTGTCTTCACGGAGACGTGGCTGAGCGACAGAGTTCCCGACACCGCCATTCAGCTAGACGGACTAGCTTTGTTTCGAGTCGACAGAGACTCCGCCCTGTGCGGTAAGACTCGCGGTGGAGGACTGTGTGTTTACATCAACACAGAATGGTGTAAGAACTCTGTACTGGTCTCTAGTTACTGCTCACCTCTAGTGGAGTTTATGATCGTCAGGTGTAGACCTGTTTATCTACCGAGGGAATTCACCGCAGTGCTGATCATCAGTGTCTATATTCCACCCGGCGCTACCACTAAAGCTGCGCTCTGTGAGCTGTACAGCGCTATCAGCGGACTGCAGAACACTCACCCCGACGGACTGTTTATTGTTGCTGGAGATTTCAACCATGTGACTCTCACTTCTCCCTAAATTCCACCAACATGTGAACTTTGCTACGAGAGGAGCGAACGCGCTGGACCTGGTTTACACCAACATCCCCAGCGCGTACCGGGCAGAGCCCCGCCCCCACCTCGGATACTCGGATCACATCTCTGTTATGCTAATTCCAGCATACAGACCGCTCGTCAGACGATCAAAGCCGGTTCTAAAGCAGGTGAGAACATGGCCATCAGGAGCCAGCTCTGCTCTTCAGGACTGCTTTGAGCACACTGACTGGCAAATGTTTAGGGAGGCTGCAACCTACAGCGCCACCACAGACCTGGAGGAGTACACTTCATCTGTGACCAGCTACATCGGCAAGTGCATAGATGATGTGACCGTCTCCAAGACCATCACCACACGTCCCAACCAGAAGCCGTGGATGACTGCAGAGGTGCGTTCTCTGCTGAAGGCTCGAGACTCCGCCTTCAAAGCAGGAGACAAGGCGGCCCTAAAGAAAGCAAGGGCCAAACTGTCCCGGGGCATCAGAGAGGCGAAGCGTGCACATGGTCAGAGCATCCACAGCCACTTCAGAGACAGCGGTGACACACGGCGCATGTGGCAGGGCATCCAGGCCGTCACTAACTACAGGACTGCTCCACCTGCCTGTGACAGTGATGCCTCCCTTCCAGATGCGCTGAACCACTTCTACGCTCGGTTCGAGACACAGAACAGCGTGGCAGCGAGGAAGACCACCCCTCCTCCCGACGACCAGGTGTTGTGTCTTACAGCAGCTGACGTGAGGAAAACTCTACGCAGAGTTAACCCACGGAAAGCCGCTGGACCGGACAACATCCCTGCTAGAGTGCTCAGGGAATGTGCAGACCAGCTGACAGATGTCTTCACCGACATCTTCAACATCTCCCTGGGTGGTGCCACCGTTCCAACGTGTCTCAAGGCAACCACCATCATACCCGTGCCGAAGAAGTCTTCAGTGTCCTGCCTCAACGACTACCGTCCCATTGCACTCACACCCATCATCATGAAGTGCTTCGAGAGGCTTGTCCTGAGGCACATCAAGACCCTGCTGCCTCCTTCTCTAGATCCTCTGCAGTTCGCGTACCGTCCCAACCGCTCAACGGACGACGCCATATCCACCACCCTTCACCTGGCGCTCACCCACCTGGACAATAGGGACCCTTATGTTGGAATGCTGTTCATAGACTTTAGTTCAGCATTCAGCACCATCATTCCTCAGCACCTGATCGGAAAGCTGAACCTACTGGGCCTGAACACTTCTCTCTCTAACTGGATCCTGGACTTCCTGACTGGGAGACCTCAGTCAGTCCGGATCGGACGTAACACCTCCAGCACCACCACGCTGAGCACTGGGGCCCCCCAGGGCTGTGTGCTCAGCCCTCTGTTGTTCACCTTGCTGACTCACGACTGTGCAGCAATGCACAGCTCGAACCACATCATCAAGTGTGCGGATGATACGACTGTGGTGGGTCTCAACAGCAAGAATGATGAGTCAGCATACCGAGAGGAAGTGCAGCGGTTACCGGACTGGTGTAGAACCAACAACCTGTCTCTGAACGTAGACAAGACCAAAGAGATGGTGGCTGACTTCAGAAGGACAAGGCGTGACCACTCTCCACTACACATCCACGGCTCCACTGTGGAGATCGTCAAGAGTTCACCTGGCAGAGGATCTCACCTGGTCCCTCAACACCAGCACCATAACCCAGAAAGCCCAGCAGCGTCTCTACTTCCTGCGAAGGCTGAGGAAGACACATCTCCCACCTCCCATCCTCACCACCTTCTACAGAGGAACCATCGAGAGCATCCTGAGCAGCTGCAGCACTGCCTGGTTCGGGAACTGCACCGCATCGGATCGCCAGTCCCTGCAGCGTGAGGACAGCTGAGGAGATCATCGGTGTCTCTCTCCCCACCGTCACGGACATTTACACCACACGCTGCTTCACCACACACACCCCTCACACACACTCTTCACCACACACACCCCTCACACACACTCTTCACCACACACACCCCTCACACACACTCTTCACCACACACACCCCTCACACACTCTTCACCTTCCTACCATCTGGAAAAAGGTACTGAAGCGTCCGGGCCCTCACATCCAGACTGGGCAACAGCTTCTTTCCCCAGGCCATCAGACTCCTTAACACCCAGAGTCTGGTCTGAATAACTGCACACATTCAATGACTGGACTGAACACCCACACACACACACACACCCACACACACACATAACCTTATCTTTTAAATCTGTCCACACATAACACTTAAAGTATACAATGTTTACATGTATACCAAATATGGACATAACTGCTGCTAAAAACAATGTTCATCTATCTGCACTGTCCCCTCCCTGTATTTATTGTTTGCTGTTTTGTGTATTGTAAATTGTCGTGTGTATTTATTGTTCTGTGTAGCTCCTTGGTCCTGGAGGAACATGGTTTCGTTTCACTGTGTACTGTACACCACTGTATACGGTCGAAATGACAATAAAAAACTACTTGACTTGACTCTCTCACACACACACAGTCTTACACACTCACACACAGTCTTACACACTCACACACAGTCTTACACACTCACACAGTCTTACACACTCACACAGTCTTACACACTCACACAGTCTTACACACTCACACAGTCTTACACACTCACACACAAACACACACACAGTCTTACACACTCTCACACAGTCTTACACACTCACACACAGTCTTACACACTCACACACAGTCTTACACACTCTCACACACAGTCTTACACACTCACACACAGTCTTACACACTCACACAGTCTTACACACTCTCACACAGTCTTACACACTCTCACACAGTCTTACACACTCACACACAGTCTTACACACTCACACACAGTCTTACACACTCACACACAGTCTTACACACTCACACACAGTCTTACACACTCACACAGTCTTACACACTCACACAGTCTTACACACTCACACAGTCTTACACTCTCACACACACACACAGTCTTACACACTCTCACACAGTCTTACACACTCTCTCACACACAGTCTTACACACTCTCACACACAGTCTTACACACTCTCACACAGTCTTACACACTCTCACACAGTCTTACACACTCTCACAGTCTTACACACTCACACACAGTCTTACACACTCTCTCACACACAGTCTTCTACACTCTCACACACAGTCTTACACACTCTCACACACAGTCTCACACACTCTCACACACAGTCTTACACACTCACACACAGTCTTACACACTCACACAGTCTTACACACTCACACAGTCTTACACACTCACACAGTCTTACACACTCACACACAAACACACACACAGTCTTACACACTCACACACAGTCTTACACACTCACACACAGTCTTACACACTCACACAGTCTTACACACTCTCACACACACAGTCTTACACACTCACACAGTCTTACACACTCACACACAAACACACACACAGTCTTACACACTCTCACACACACACAGTCTTACACACTCACACACACAGTCTTACACACACACACACACACACAGTCTTACACACACACACACACACACACACAGTCTTACACACTCACACACACACAGTCTTACACACACACACACACAGTCTTACACACTCACACACAGTCTTACACACTCACACACACACACACAGTCTTATACACTCACACACACACAGTCTTACACACTCACACACACACAGTCTTACACACTCTCACACACAGTCTTCCACACTCTCTCACACACAGTCTTACACACTCTCTCACACACAGTCTTACACACTCTCACACACAGTCTTACACTCTCACACACAGTCTTACACACTCTCACACAGTCTTACACTCTCACACAGTCTTACACACTCTCACACACAGTCTTACACACTCACACAGTCTTACACACTCACACACAAACACACACACAGTCTTACACACTCTCACACACACACAGTCTTACACACTCACACACACAGTCTTACACACACACACACACACACACACACACAGTCTTACACACTCTCACACACACACAGTCTTACACACTCACACACACACAGTCTTACACACACACACACACACACACAGTCTTACACACACACACACACACACACACACACACACACACACACAGTCTTACACACTCACACACACACAGTCTTACACACTCACACACACACACAGTCTTACACACTCACACACAGTCTTACACACTCACACACACACACACAGTCTTATACACTCACACACACACAGTCTTACACACTCACACACACACAGTCTTACACACTCTCACACACACACAGTCTTACACACTCACACACACACACAGTCTTACACACTCACACACAGTCTTACACACTCACACACACACACACAGTCTTATACACTCACACACACACAGTCTTACACACTCACACACACACAGTCTTACACACTCTCACACACACACAGTCTTACACACTCTCACACACACACAGTCTTACACACTCTCACACACACACACACAGTCTTACACACTCTCACACACAGTCTTACACACTCACACACACACAGTCTTACACACACAGTCTTACACACTCACACACACACTTACTCTGCTGCCAGTGAGAAGAATCTCCGCTTCTTAGAGGAGGAAAAAAGCAAAAATAATTGAATCATTTAGACTTTTGTTTTGGACTAACCTCTGCTGGACAAGCAGCTGGACTGCGAAATCAAGCTGTGAAACTAATGCACACGGAAAGAGATCAAATAATAACAATATTCCAGTTTAAAAAAAAATAAACTTACAGAGGTAGATCCCACCATCAGGTTGGTGATAATCATAGTCTGTCGACGATTTAGGAGATTAGAGTGTAAATGGGCCAAGATCAGAAAACAAGCTAACAAAAATGTATATATGCACACATACATATACAGTATACATACAAAACCAGCAAGTAAACAACAAAACAGACCTGGGTTTGCTAAAAGTGCTGCTTGTAGTAGGTTCACGTCTATCGTACTGCGATCTGGTAGGAAGGAGAATTCACACACTGAGTTCAATGTTCTGCTGCCTAAAGCAGCTGATTAACTGAGTTCATTCCTTATTTAGAGAGGGTCAGAGCAGCAGGCTACGGACACGGGGTCCTTTCGGTTCCAATGTGGAACACTGAATAGGTTAGTTTGTCTACACAAATACTTGCCTATAATTGGCCCATGTTCCTTTAGCTTTCGCTCCTCTCCCTCTTTAGGTTTGTGGGCGACCTGTGCCTCCTCTCCTTCAGGCTTTGTGACCACCATGGAGGTCAAAGGAGTCACAAACTGATATTTCAGAGAGAGATCCAGGA
The DNA here is from genome assembly GCA_024036415.1 of Prochilodus magdalenae. Taxonomy (NCBI): domain Eukaryota; kingdom Metazoa; phylum Chordata; class Actinopteri; order Characiformes; family Prochilodontidae; genus Prochilodus; species Prochilodus magdalenae. Next base: position 80,125 of record JAMWET010006646.1, on the reverse strand, counting down.
CTTCTTTCCTGGCTGCTTCTTTCTCCGCCCCATTAAGAGTCATCCTGAAACACAGAGCTACTGATGCTAGGTGTGATTTACACACATACCCTCTCATTACCGCACAACAGTACAGCCCAGAGCAATGTAGATCACTCCTTCTCACTCACTCCTTCTCCAGCAGCTGCTTCACTGTTAGATAGGCCCAAAGTCTCGGGATGAAGTTTCCATGAGGTGGAATAAACCCTACCAGGTCTTTGGTGAGCACAGAGTCCTGGTAGGTCACTTTAGTGTTTTTCTGCAGAGAAATGACAATGAGGAACAGCCTGCACAGCTTCAACCTACATCAACATCAAGTACAACATCCTATAAAGGCCTGTACACCACAACCAAGCCCATTAAAGGCCAGTAGACCACAACCAAGCCCATTAACCCCAGTAGACCACAACCAAGCCCATTAAAGGCCAGTAGACCACAACCAAGCCCATTAACCCCAGTAGACCACAACCAAGCCCATTAAAGGCCAGTACACCACAACCAAGCCCATTAACCCCAGTACACCACAACCAAGCCCATTAACCCCAGTACACCACAACCAAGCCCATTAACCCCAGTAGACCACAACCAAGCCCATTAACCCCAGTAGACCACAACCAAGCCCATTAACCCCAGTACACCACAACCAAGCCCATTAACCCCAGTAGACCACAACCAAGGACATTAACCCCAGTAGACCACAACCAAGCCCATTAAAGGCCAGTACACCACAACCAAGCCCATTAACCCCAGTACACCACAACCAAGCCCATTAACCCCAGTAGACCACAACCAAGCCCATTAACCCCAGTACACCACAACCAAGCCCACTAAAGGCCAGTACACCACAACCAAGGACATTAACCCCAGTACACCACAACCGAGCCCATTAACCCCAGTACACCGCAACCAAGCCCATTAACCCCAGTAGACCACAACCAAGCCCATTAAAGGCCAGTACACCACAACCAAGCCCATTAAAGGCCTGTACACCACAACCAAGCCCATTAACCCCAGTACACCACAACCGAGCCCATTAACCCCAGTAGACCACAACCAAGCCCATTAAAGGCCAGTAGACCACAACCAAGCCCATTAAAGGCCAGTAGACCACAACCAAGCCCACTAAAGGCCAGTACACCACAACCAAGCCCATTAAAGGCCAGTACACCACAACCGAGCCCACTAAAGGCCAGTACACCACAACCAAGCCCACTAAAGGCCAGTACACCACAACCGAGCCCATTAAAGGCCAGTCTGACATGTACCCATTCCAGCCCTGATCAATATGAAGCAGCCTAAAACGGCTGTAGTCTCTTACAGAGACTGCGATGACCTCCATTTGGAAAGTGTCCAGACTGTTGTCTGTGATTTGACCGGCCACCACGATCTCTGATCCGTTGTAGTAGTGGCTGAAGATGGTCTGGGTGAGATTGGCTCCTCCAGGGTATTTCAGTTGGACACCGGTTAACAGAGGCGTAGCCACCTCCTCATAGAAACCCTGCAAAACACGAAGATGGTGCTGAAACACTGTTACACAGCCCCAACACCAGAACTAGGAGGCACTTTGTACTCTACCTGCAGCTGAAGGTCAGCATCCGAGTCCTCGTAGATCCTGCGAGCGAGTCCTTTGTTTTCCAGCGCCATTTTCTCCAGGAAATTAAAGTTCACATCAAACCCAAACCCCAGACAGTACAGAGGGAACTTCCCCGCAATGGCCTCTTTCACATTGGCCTGAATCCTTGTTGGGTTACTCTCACCTGTAGGAGAAGGAGATCAGTGAATGAGGCTGATTTTCCTAAGTGATGGAATTAAACAGAGCCGGGGATATGGAAAACTACAGCCATCTCTCTGTGTAACTGTTTCAGGTTGTAGCTGATGTAGGTTAGCCACCAGAGGGGAGGCCTCGCTGCATGTGCAGGTGCATGTTTGAGTTTGTTTGCCTCTGTTTGGGGCTCCATCAGTCAACAGGATGAGGATGGAGGCAGAGCCTTCTCGGGGATGTTCGTTGATCATCTCCACTCCCTTCAGCACTGCAGCGTTGATGTCTGTCGCTGAGGAACAGAGATCAGCAAGTTAAACATTAGATCCACCAAACGGCCCATCTACTCCTAACCCTAACCCTGTTCCTGATGTTCCGTCAAGTCCTTCAGCTCCTTAAAGTCCCATTACAGTGCTGTTGGTGTTGTGTATGGTGCCTTTATGTGACCATCCTACAGATGTCCTAAAACAGCGGCACACCAGGACTAGGCTCTGCCATGTCTATCACCCAAACCGACGGTCCATGTTTACTTTCAATATTAAAATCTCATAAATAAAAACAAATAAAAATATAAATAGGATATTTGAAATTGGGACACTGTTAGCTGGATAGGTCTGATTGGTGGACGACTCTCAGTCCAGCAGCGACACTGAGGTGTCCAGCAGCACTGCTGTGTCTGATCCACTCACACCAGCACCACTAACACACCACCACCACCACGTCAGTGTCACTGAAGTACTGATCATACCTGCTCTGTGGGGGTCCTGTGGGGGTCCTGACATTTGAAGAACAGGGTGATACAGTACACAGAGAAACAGATGAACTACAGTCTGGCCCTGTAACTATATGGTCAGTGGAGCTGATAAGATGGACACTGAGTGTAGATACACTGAGGTGGTTTGGATGTTATGGGTGGTGTATATGTGGAAGACTGTTAGGTGGATTTAAGAACTGTACATTCCTACACATAGTACATCCAAATCTCAATGTGGTGCAAAAAGCAACCAGCTCATTAACCACATCATTAGCATGCTAAAGAATATCCTGGTCTTATTTCTACTATGAGTGTGTCGGACTGCAGCGCCTGACTGATTGCTTACCCAGCGTCTCAGTCTCCGTCACACCCCGGGCTGGATTTGATGTAAACTATTAGGTGTATTATTTTCAGTGTTTGTACATATTACATTTTTCATATTAAGTTTGAATACGAGCACGATCTCACCTCCATGAGCGTTAATGTTCCTCACAAAGTCCTTTGCTGTCTTCAGGTTCCCCTCTGTGGCTTGGAGGAGCTCAGGTTTCCAGACTTCTACATTATGGTCGAAGGTGATCAGCCCAAAGTGATCGTCCTCTGCGAGATCTCCTAAGATTTTCAGCAGTGCGTCACGTGTCTACAACAAAAGGACTCATCAGCAAATAATCAAAGAATAAACTCTGATTATTCTAATTAAAGTACAATGAAATTACAGGTAACACTTCAAAGAGAGCGGTTAACCTGCTGAATCTTTCTTCCCTGCATGGATCCACTTCGGTCAATGACAAACACCACGTTCTTTGGGATGCGCGGAACGTCTGTAGGCGCAAAGTAGTGCACAAAATGACCGCCTGACACCTGAAAGGAATGAGAGACAAGAGACGGGAGAAACCATGACATGGGTCAAAAAGTAAAGGAGGTGATTTATACAAGTTACAGTGCTGTAAATAATGTACCACACGCTCTGTCTGTGTTTCAGCTCATATTCCTCCTTCAGGTGAAGGAAGGGGAGAATAAGACGGCCTTCATCACTCCATCAGGCCACTATGAAGGCCTGGTTATGCACATTGTTCTAATGATGGCTCTACGCCACTCCTCCATCTGGATGACATTCTCATGTGAGAGGGGTTCTCCAGCTAAATCCAGAGTTTGGTGGTTCAGATCCCACTCAGGGCACAATGCACAACAAGGCCTGTGTCCGTCTTTACCGCTGGTTCCAGTAACTACAGTGATGGATGGGGGAAGGAGGTCTATCACAGGTACAAGGGTAGGTACATCTCAGCATACAGTACCTTCAGTTCTCCACTGGGTTTGGGTCTGTCTACATCGTACATTACGATCAGGTCTCCGTTCAGTCCATTCTCACCACAAACGGCACATGTGGTCTGCTGCTCACGAGTGGGGTAGAAGTTCACCCACGCCTGCAAAACATCATCCCATTAATTAAGCATTTCAGTTTTTACCCAAGGATTTAGTACAGAATTCCGCCAGCACATCCAGCTTCTCCTATTCCCTAACATTCCCACACCCTCCTCACATCAGCATAACATTCCCATACCCTCCTCACGTCAGAGTAACATTCCCACACCCTCCTCACGTCAGAGTAACATTCCCACACCCTCCTCACGTCAGAGTAACATTCCCATACCCTCCTCACGTCAGAGTAACATTCCCACACCCTCCTCACGTCAGAGTAACATTCCCACACCCTCCTCACGTCAGAGTAACATTCCCACACCCTCCTCACGTCAGAGTAACATTCCCACACCCTCCTCACGTCAGAGTAACATTCCCACACCCTCCTCACGTCAGAGTAACATTCCCACACCCTCCTCACGTCAGAGTACCATTCCCACACCCTCCTCAGGTCAGCATAACATTCCCACACCCTCCTCACGTCAGAGTAACATTCCCACACCCTCCTCACGTCAGAGTACCATTCCCACACCCTCCTCACGTCAGAGTAACATTCCCATACCCTCCTCAGGTCAGCATAACATTCCCATACCCTCCTCACGTCAGAGTACCATCCCCACACCCTCCTCACATCAGAGTACCATTCCCACACCCTCCTCAGGTCAGAGTAACATTCCCACACCCTCCTCACGTCAGAGTAACATTCCCATACCCTCCTCAGGTCAGCATAACATTCCCACACCCTCCTCACGTCAGAGTACCATTCCCACACCCTCCTCACATCAGCATAACATTCCCATACCCTCCTCACGTCAGAGTAACATTCCCATACCCTTCTCAGGTCAGAGTAACATTCCCATACCCTCCTCACGTCAGAGTAACATTCCCACACCCTCCTCAGGTCAGAGTAACATTCCCATACCCTCCTCACGTCAGAGTAACATTCCCATACCCTCCTCAGGTCAGAGTAACATTCCCATACCCTCCTCACGTCAGAGTAACATTCCCATACCCTCCTCAGGTCAGAGTAACATTCCCCCGTCCTCCTCAGGTCAGAGTAACATTCCCATACCCTCCTCAGGTCAGAGTAACATTCCCATACCCTCCTCACGTCAGAGTAACATTCCCCCGTCCTCCTCAGGTCAGAGTACCATTCCCACACCCTCCTCAGGTCAGAGTACCATTCCCCCGTCCTCCTCAGGTCAGAGTAACATTCCTCTGTCCTCCTCACGTCAGAGTACCATTCCCACACCCTCCTCAGGTCAGAGTAACATTCCCATACCCTCCTCAGGTCACATCAACATTCCCTCACCCTCCACTGATGATGAGAAGAGTTCCATCTCTATTCCAGAGACAGTTTTTCTCTGGGTATTTGATATTCTCATCCCTGTGGTCTATTTTTTGTTTAGATTTTATTTGATGTGGTCCTCACCTGCATGCCAGACCGGGTTGTGGTGACGGCATTGGCCAGCTCGTTAGTGTTCAGTCCTCCTTTCACTTCCAGGAAGGCGATGCCTGGGTTCTCATGAATGTACACGTCAATCTAACAGACACACATGACCAGACATGAAGTTTATCATTTAAACAGAAGAACCACAACACAGGAGGGGCTGATCATCTACTCCACCTTGAAGTCTGCTACAGGCTGCATCGGCTGGGTGTTGATGAGTAGCTGATATTTTCCATGGCGCCGCGTCAGCAGCTCCTCGTAGGTGAGTTCAAAGGTCACTTTGCTCAAAGCAGCCACCGTCACTGAGGTCTTAAACTCCTCCAGAGTCCTTCCTACTGAGCTGGGACACACACGGGGTGGTGTATTAACACAACTGATAGCAGGTGTAGGCTCACTGGCCATTTTATTAGGAACAGTCAGGCAGTTATCTAACTAGCCAATCATGTGGCAGCAATGGGATGCATACAGTCATGCAGACACACCAAATAATGTCCATGTTAAACGTTGCAATGGGGGAAAGTGTCACCGCATGTTAGTGAAACTTTACTGTGATTAGATTCTTTCTGGTTTGGTACCTGATCTTCCCGGCACTCTCTCCCCGGGACACGGCCCGACTGTACTGCTGCTGAGCCTCCTCTTTCCCCTTCACCACTCCGTCATACGTCTTTCCCTCCATGTCCCTGAAACACAGTTGTTGGTTTTTCAGGCATCAAGACTGTATAACCGTCTGTCCGACTGATGAACCGGACCTTCTGGACGTGGATCTCAGGTGAGTAGCCCCACTAAAGCATTGTCCTTAGACTGGGAACAGAGCTGTGGTTCCATAACAGCTCCTTTCTATAAAGAGGAGGGAGCTGGCATGACATCAACCCATTTTCCATTAAGTCAGTTTCTGTAATGCTGTAGGAGATGGTTCTGTTGAATAGCAGGCAAGAACTACATAGTAACTACACTCATCATTACCACATCAGCTGCACCCAGCATGAACCTACCGACAGGACTGAAACATGGTGCACTCAGACTAACACTCACTCCGCTGCAGGTACTATGAGCTGACGGTTAAACAGCTAAGCAGAAATGTAAAAATTTTAAATGAAAATGATTTTCCGCTGTACGGATGAGGACAGGTATTTTGTCCAGAGGCTCGTAAAGGATCTGAAGCTGGTAGAACCTGTTTGGGTCATATACACTCACATCCTGAATTTGCTGATGAAGGCATTCTTGGGTATCTTCACCTCGAAGTGGACTTCTTTGGACTCAGTGAGTCGGTTTGCCACGCGGCTCGTGATGACGGTGACGGCGTAGCGGCTGGTTACTGTGGAGTTGATGTGGAAGCTGTAGATGTCGATGTCTCGCTCCTGTGTTTAGGAAAAGGCAGAGAACATGGAGAAGACTGCAGGTGGCAACACAGACGCAGTTCGATTTCTGTAAACGTCTCTACCTGAAAACAACACAGACAGAAAAACTTTCTGGCACTTCATCAAACACGTCTGTTGGATTTTATAACATATTAAATATGAGCTTTATTTCACGTCAGAGCCTCAGAAATGAACTACTGCGGGTTGTCTGTGTACACAACCTACATGACCTACCCTTTATTATTTAATCAGGTTCGGATTTTACCCAGTTCCTCTTTTTGAACGTCATTAAAGATTTCCTGTAACTTAAAGACAACCAATCTTGGGGAATGAAAATTGCCGTTCATCATGAAAAATGAGTAATAAATAATTAATTAAATGAACCTAAAAAATCATTACGGTGTGGGTGTTCTGTCTGGAGCCGTCAGGTCCGTTCGTGTATTTTTCTCAAACATTACAAATAGAAATAATAGTGTCAAAAACTGAACTTTGTCAGCACACAAAGCTAATGGTTATAATATTGTTCTCACATGAATCAGAGAAACGGACAGTACATTTTCACAATAACACAATAAATGACCTAATTAATAAATGTCTGAGTAAAAAGCAGCTCCTGATTTATTCCAGAGGACAGAAACCCTTTAGCGCCTTTACACAGTGTACTGAGAAAGCCTTGCCTGACCTAGCGTGACCCTTCATCTTACCTTAACGCTTGGGGCAGCGGTACAGATCAGCAGGAAGCCCATCAGAGCTAGGCCGGCTGTGGCTCCGTCCATCATGACGACCCCTGCAGGACTGAAGCCTCATGAATCTACACAAGCTCTTAAATACACACCACTGTCATCAGCCTTCCAGTCATCAACCTCTTACCGGCACAGCGGAGTAAACAAGCCCTGAGCACGGTAAACACTTCCGCACATGGTAAACACCTCCGCACACAGCAGGACAGCTCAGGTCTCCCGATAGGAGACACTCCGTAGACTAATTCAGATATTATTAGTCAATTCTAAATACATTTTTGCTTTATTGAAAAGGTTAAATACTAACAACACAAATATTTTAGCATTTAAGATTAACTCATTTAATTTCAGCACTTTAGTAAAACTGAATTTTAATTCTAGTTTTAACACAATTACAGGTACAAACACATTACATCACGTTAGTAAATGAACTGAAAACAGACACGTCCTGAAATATTTACCCAGAATACGATATTTTATTGTTTTACAAATAAAAGGGTTTATTCCAGAGCTGTTGGAGCATTACTGACGCTCTGCTACAGGAACTAAACTGTGATTTAAAACCAAAAACTACAATAAGTGTTGTAACAATGTAATAACACCTACTCCATGACTAGCTTATGGCACACAGAATCTCAGGACATGGGGGTCACATACCCAAAATCTGTACTGGAGTTTAAGTCCCTTTAACAGAGCCATGGGTTTCATAGCCAAAACTATATTTAAGATTCATAAAAATATATCTGGAATACTGCAGCTCATAAACCCACATCCGCTTCATACTCAACTCACCTGAAATCAAAGATGGAGAAGAAAAGATGGGGAAGAACAGATGGAGGAAAAAGATAGAGATAAAAGATGGAGAAGATAGAGATAAAAGATAGAAATAAAATATGGAGAAGATAGAGATGAAAGATGAAGATAAAATATGGAGATAAAAGACGGAGATAAAAGATGTAGATAAAAGACGGAGATAAAAGATGTAGATAAAAGACAGAGATAAAAGATGGAGATAAAAGACAGAGATAAAAGATGGAGATAAAAGACAGAGATAAAAGACAGAGATAAAGGACGGAGATAGAAGACGGAGATAAAAGATGGAGATAAAAGACAGAGATAAAAGACAGAGATAAAAGACAGAGATAGAAGACGGAGATAGAAGACGGAGATAGAAGACGGAGATAAAAGATGGAGAAGATAGAGATAAAAGATGGAGATAGAAGACGGAGATAGAAGATGGAGATAGAAGATGGAGATAAAAAAAAGATGGAGAATTTTATTTTATTATTATTATTTTTAATTAATATAACTTTTTTTTTAAATTTATTATTATTTATTTTATTTTTTATTTATTTATTTATTTATTTTTTCTCTTCAGTTGTAATTTTAGTTATTATTATTATTATTATTTAGTTATTATTATTATTGTTTCCCTTTTCTTTTCTTTTTTTCTCCTACTATTAATTATTTATTCCATGCCATATTTGAGTATTGCATTGTAAATCCTTTGGATGCTGGGGTGGGGAGGGCACTTGTTACAGGGTACTATATGTTGTATAGAAGGGGATAACTGGGTGGGAGTATAATAATAATGGGGAAAGGGTTTTACATTCATATATATAAAAAAAAATGGAAATATATATATTTGTTTTACTTTGTAAATTGTACTGTTATACATTTCCACAATAAAAATGATTGTTCAAAAAAAAAAAAAAAAGATGGAGAAGATGTAGATAAAAGACGGAGATAAAAGATGGAGATAAAAGATGGAGATAAAAGACGGAGATAAAAGATGGAGATAAAAGATGGAGATAAAAGACGGAGATAAAAGATGGAGATAAAAGACGGAGATAAAAGATGGAGATAAAAGACAGAGATAAAAGACGGAGATAAAAGACAGAGATAAAAGACAGAGATAAAAGATGGAGATAAAAGACGGAGATAAAAGACGGAGATAAAAGATGGAGATAAAAGACGGAGATAAAAGATGGAGATAAAAGACGGAGATAAAAGACGGAGATAAAAGATGGAGATAAAAGACGGAGATAAAAGACGGAGATAAAAGATGGAGATAAAAGACGGAGATAAAAGATGGAGATAAAAGATGGAGATAAAAGACGGAGATAAAAGACGCCTGGATTCAGTTTTTTCATGGGGATTCCGCTGGGCTCGTTTACGCCTGTTTATATTCACATGGTAAATGTATAATCTCAAGATTAGGATGAAATCAGTGTTTGGTAGAGCATCTTCCACACACAGAGCTACAGCTGTGACACTGTGAAGTCAGAGAGCTCCCCCGGCAGGACAGACTGGTATGGTACGAGCCAGCATCCAAGAACAGGAGCAGAGGAGCGGCGATAGTCAGTAGCAGTGCTCCTACAACACAAACACACTCAGCTGAAACCATCAGCACATTCACACGCACCATCTAGAATATCTCTGTGTACGTATTTACCAGGTGGCTCTGACGGCCTGACGTCTGATTCTGATCACCGATCCTGGTAATTCCACATATGGAAGACTGAAGGTTTTCCCTTGAAAGTCAGAGACATAAAGATCACTAGCATTCCGAAACTCTGATCACTCAGATCCTCAACCTATACATCATCTCTGGTCAAGTCTTCATCAGGGTCGTATGACACCGTCACCACATCAGTGGACATTAACAGGACCTCACTGATGGACAACCCCAGGACATGTGCAGGGACTAACTAAGGGCTGAGGTTAGGGATGAGTTAGAGTTTGGCCCTATTTGCTCAGTATGAACGCTGTGTAGGGCCCCACAAATGACACAGGCCTGATTTATTCATTTCAGTTTTGATGAGAGGTAGAAAAGGAACGAGTGCATGTCCTGCTGAATAACTACCATTAAAGTTAAACCACAGAGAGACCTTCATGCTGAACACACAGTGACCATGGCTGCTTAACGAGTCCTGGGTCGCCAAAACATCAATCAATCAATCAATCAATCAATAAAACATAATTAAACACTGTGAGAACTACCTGTGGTGGCCCCGGCCTTAACCCATCAGGTACCCATCAAGTGTTCTACTGTATATCACACACATATACAAACACCTATTCTTTGTAAAACAGGTATTAAACATTTATATAAACTAGTATAACAACTACAATTAAAAAAAATCAAAACTGCAGTCTGTTTATAAAGACAGAACGGCTCAAAGCCAAGGCTGAAAAACACTATACTCTATATATATGTAATAGAGGGTCATGGCAGCTCCAGGTCACATGATCAGGCTGGGAATTATTAATACACAGTCATATGGAAACAAAACAGTTAACATAAGATATACCTTTAAGATATAAAGTCCTAATTTAACACATTCAAGATGTGGTGATATACTGGGACACACCAGGCTAAGAAATCCAGCACAGCATTACAGGATCTGAAGGTAGCTAACGCCACCGTGGATGTGTCAGAGTTTTCATTTTTCTGTCTTACCCAAAATCCCTGGCCTCTGGGGTTTTGGTTGCTGCTGAACAGCAGGCCACAGAAACACTTCTCCATCTTTCTTATGACGGAAGAAAACAACCCGCACGCTCCCCATCGTGACGTCCATCTTCTCTTTTCTCAGAATCAGGGACACACTGTGGGCGCAAGTAAATGGTCAGCATGACCACCGTGTAGGGCTGTACCCGACTCAGAATTTTGTCAGTCGAAGTTTTTTCTCCATGTACATTATCTAGTAATCAGCAAATCAGTCTGCATACAGTTCAGATCTGAAGTCCTCCTCATTTAAAAAGTCACAGAAACAAATTTCTGAACTAAAAGAGGCGTGGCATATGATGATCGATCTGAACTGGAGCCTGATTTAATTACACAATATAGCTTCGGGCAGCAAGTAACGTATTTATCTTTTTAATTTCACTGTTAACAGCTTCTTCGTCTTTTATCTCTCATAAATATTTACTGCTAAATAAAACCAAATTAATCCTATCGCTGACTTTCTGTACAATCCAGTATGATGTGTGTATGTTGTTGTGTTTTTTTTCCCTTTCCTCTTATAATAATCTTAGCTGTAGATGAATAAATAAAAATATCTGTAATTTAGGTTCTAAAATGACGGAATTATAATAAAACAAACGTCTTCAGTCCGTTTTTCCTTCACCGCAAACAGCCGTTACGTTTAAAACGAAAGTCAGCTCCCTCGTTTGAAGCAGTGCTGGATGTCTGACTAAATGACGAGCAGAATTAGGTTTAATTTGTTCGGATTCTCTTCTTCTAAAGCTCATCCAGACTTTTTCTGAGACATTGTTCCACCATGTTTCTCAGCTTCACAGGTTTATCTTCCTTCAGAGGTGAACATGATCAAACAGCACATTAAACAGGAAGCTGTGTACGTATGGCGACCTGTACGGGACGCTGCCGTATGCTGTTTAATATATAGCAGATACTGATCCAGGTCTACACTTCAGTGGAGGGGAATCACCGTTCTTATTTCCAGTCCCACAGCTGCTTCGTACCTGTCAGTCTTGTGATTGATGGGCTTCTGCTCCCACGAAAATGTCCTATAACTCAGGCCATCATTGTAATGGATGTCAGCGGTGCTGAGCATCAGGAAATGATATGATTTGTAATGTACAGCAATTTGCTTGAAGCCTTTTGATGAGGGCATGCCATTCATGGAGAAACCTGGAGAGGAAACAGACTTGTTAGATTTCATTCACCAACAGTACATGCAGACGCATTCAACCATCAGCAGAAATACTTTCTCCAAAATTAGAGACTAAGCAATAACGTGCTACCTGAATTTACTGTGGTTAAATAAAATTGCAAGAAAAAGAATGTGAACCCTTTGGGATTACATAAATTGGTCATTCAGTGTGTTCTGATCTTCATCTGAGTCACAACAACAGACAAACACTGTCTACCTAAACTAATACTGCACAAACAATGATATGTTTATGTTTTATTGAACACAAAATCTAACCATCTGTGCACAGGGTCATCAGAGTGGTGTGTGTGAAAGTGTCTTCATCGTTTTTCCCTATATGTGAATAAAAAGGGATTAAAACATGCTGAAAAAGAAGGTAGAGCTAGACTCCAGCATCTTTTACTCAAACGTTTCAGAGATCTCAAATCACCCCCAGTCCCTACACAGTGCACCGAACGTCACAGACTTCTACAATTAAATATTCCTCAGCATTCATTTGTTAAATCAATGATGGAAGAATTATTAGTGGATTTCTAGCCAAGATAACTAGCTACCTGCAGCAGGCAGCTTACAAAGCTTTTTCCACCCTATGGTTCCTGTCCACACCTGCTCCACTTCAGCCACCACATTTTATAAAGTGATCCAATGAAATATTTGCCATATCAGCCATTTCTAAATACATATTTGCTTACCAATGTTTATTGTTTAGGAGGAGGAGGAGCCACTTAAAAAGGTACACTCATCATCAAAAGAATACACCCAAAAGGGTGGGACGGCAGTGCTACTGTGGCAGTCGGTGTAAGGACTAACAGGATGACTCATGGAGGACACCACTGCTCGCTGGAGGTCTGTAATGGTGGCTGTTGGGTCAGTCAGGTACAGAGATAAGTGTGCGGTCGAGTGTGAAACTTGAATCATTAGTATGTCTCACCATGTCAAACCTACCCACCGAGTTTCAGTCCTGCCGGCAGCTTCCTTCTGGGTGCAGTTGTTTGTGCAGCTACCTTTCCGATGATGAGCGTACATTACTTTTTCACCAAATTACATAAACAGAGCCAAGCTGTGTTTACGGTTCCTATAAACCAAAAGGTGCCCGAGTGTTCAGCTGTGACTCAGAGCATATGACAGCTATACATGTAGCCTGAGGATAACCGGTGCAGGTTCTTCTAAACTTCTCCCTGCTTTTCGGACTGTTCCACGGATTAGCCTCTACCTGGGCATTTAGTGTGTGCTGGTTAACATAGACCCGTCACAATTGGCCAATAGTTACCAGCGGCACAAACGAACGCACGGATGTACATGTGTAAATCCAGCTGCAATTCCATATGAGATCTCTCAGGCTAAAGACATCTGTACATGATCTGTAGGTAATGCCTCACCTGAAGACGGGTCCTTCAAAAGGCGGAGTTTGGAAGTAGCAGGTAAGTCAAAGCAGAGTGGCTTAGACTGAGCATTAGCAGAGACCAAGAACCTGACTTCGCTGACTGAAAGAGAGAAGCGGAGAAATACAAGACTAAAGCATTTCACCCTGTAATTAACATCACAACTTAAACGGATCAAATCTTTTTACTAATAACAACAACAAAAAAAAAATAATAAAAGAACACAAGATTTCAGCAAATACAGCTCTGAAAACTGAAAATGAAATCCTGCTCAATAAAACTCATTCTAATTCTGATTTTCTGACTGCTGTAAGAATAATATAAAAATGGTTTACTAATTTTCAGACCTTGTTTAGATGATTCAAGCACATTTCATAAAACCAGAGAATTATGATTAATAACAATGTTCTTACAACAAACTCTGGTTTAGAAATAATAGACATACAGACAAGATGGTTTCATGCTGCCATTTGGACTTCCATGTCCAAAAAAAAAAATGTTTCTACTGTAGGTAGATAATAATTAATGCAAACATTAGCAACTAACAGAGCAACAACGGTAGTAATGTAATGTTAGTGATGAAACCTGAAGCAGATTTAGGTCCTCCATGATGAACATGCTTCCCAGGCAAAAGGGGGCTCGCTGTAACCAAAGAACACATATACACTGACCCTTACCCATCAATCATGCACACAATAAAATGTCATCATAGAAGAACCACAAATTTCACTTCATCCACTTCAATTTATCAACTTTATCTTTATCTTTTATTAGCACACTATTTAAAACATCAAATCTGCTTTGTGTGCAGTCATACCATAAGACGAGTAAAAACTACAGAACTAGAGAACACTAGAACGGTAACAATATTATAAACACTTATTCATAGTGTAAATTTGTCACACATGAGTCTAGAAGGTTGGTGGGTTATTACAATTTCCCTTTATTAGAATATGATTGCTCAACTCGGATGATTACACTACCAGCCCACACTATCGACTTTATGACTCTTTATGATCTTCTTTTAAAGATCAGTGAAATGACTACTGTTAAATGATTCTGAGGTCCTCTGTCTTATTTTGTACCGTAGAAACTAAGAAGTACACCTGTACTATGAGTAAGTCCAGGTATTTTTGGACAAAGAGGAAATGTGTACTTGGATCTTCTTCTGTCAGTTTTACACTGTAAACAGTTCTGTGCAAACTGAGAACTTGAAACCTTCATGTTTATTTAAACACTGGAGATGTATAAGCAAAGCTAGACTATAGATATAAATGCCCTTCTGCAGGAGTGGCCAGTCCTGCATCTATACCTCGTCTGAAGTAAAACCAACTAGTGCTCAAGAAAGTTCAAGGATGAGTATTATGTAGGCCCATCATCGTTACTACATTAATCCCCTAATTACAGGTAAATGATGTAATTGTGATTATTTTATTATTTAACCAGCAAACGTAAACACTGTTCCACTTTTACCAGATTTAACAAAAACGCTAAGCTGGCAGATAAATGTAAATAAGCTTTACACGCCGGTTTGTGTTTGTCATGTACGGTGAGCTGAAAACTAAATTTCCA
>JAMWET010006646.1:47500-60000 GCA_024036415.1 Prochilodus magdalenae | reverse complement strand
TTTTTAGGTGTGCTTCAAACTTTTTGCCTATAGTGGGATCTCCATCAGTCAGCAGGATAAGGATGGAGGCAGCTCCTTCTTGTGAGTGTTTGTTGATCATCTCTACTCCCTTCATCACTGCAGCGTTGATGTCTGTGGCTGAGAAAAAGAGGAGAACTAAGACCTTCTGTTTGTTACTGTGACTGAGGTATACCATATGTGTTCTGTCTAGCTGACCCTTTCATAAGACACAAGTCAATTTAAATTCATTTATACGTCCCTCAGAGCAAGAGGAAATTATTATTATTTAAAATTACATTTGTATTAATGTCTATATTTTAACTTTATTTTGCAGGGAAACACAGCAAGGTCAACGCCCGCCTAGCTGTACCAACACGGTCCACTAGGGGGGCACTGCCCACAGGTCTACACATTTCAATCAAGTCTGTCCTCTGCTGGTTGAGGATCTGTTTTATTATCTGAGTCATGATTGCTTGCTGACGTTCACTGAACCATCTCTTAAACGCAGACTGGAAAGTTTATATGACTTGATGATCCAGTTCTTTAAATTACATCTTAAAAAAATAAAATAAAAACAAATCTAAAACACGCTCAGGTTACCTCCTCGTGCCTCAATCTTCTTCACAAAGTCCTTCGCTTGCTTCAGGTTCCTCTGTGTGGCTTTGAGGAGTTTAGGTTTCCATGCTTCTACATGACTATCAAAGACGATCAGCCCGAAGTAGTCATCCTCAGCAAGATCACCCAAGATCTTTAGCATGGCCACACGGGTCTAGGACAAAAGGCTTCATTAGCTATGACATTTCCATATATCGTCGCTGTCCAAAGAAAAACATGTATCTCCATTTTTGTTGATTTTTACTTTTATGCCTCATTTGTTCACGAGTTGCTATGTACGCTTTGTAGAAATTTCATGAAAAACGGACCAACAGAAATGGCCCAAAACTGCTTGGAAAGACGTCTGGTTCCATTAACTTTCATTCAAATTAAATAAGGCTTTCGGCCTCTCCTGTAAAGTTGCCATTTTGGAGATACCTGTTTTTCTTTGGACAGTGACGATATGCTGAAAAAACCACCGATATCAAATTAACAACCGCAGACTGTGTAGTTTACCTGTATAATCTTTCTCCCAAGCATGGAGCCGCTTCGGTCAATGACAAAAACCACTTTTTTTGGAATGCGCTGAATATTCGTAGGTGCAAAGTAATGGACAAAATAACCACCAGAGGCCTGGAAAAAAATTAAAATAAAAAAGACGAGATGGTAGAAACTTAAAAATACTGTAGGCCTGCACCTAACGGTGTGCTGCAGTGTTTCTCCAAACAATAAACGAACTGCTAGGTCAAATCTGCCTTTTCGCGTCACTTATTATCAACATTAAAAAAATATGTAACATTTTGTACATTGTCCCATGTTAAAATATGTACCTCGTGGATAAAAGCAGCAGGCGTTCAAGGCCAATCAATCAATCCTACTCAATGGAAAACCCAGTACCTTTAATTCTCCGCTAGGTTTGGGTCTGTCTACGTCGTACATTATGCGCAGATCGCCGTTCAAGCCATTTTCTCCACACACATCACATTTGGTCTGCTGATCACGCGTGGGGTAGAAGTTCACCCATGCCTTCAATTAGAAATGGTCAAAGCTCTTTAAGGCTGAATGCTCAGGTCTTTTATTACTACATTAAAAAGTTTCTGTTTTTAAACAAGTTTATTTTATGGCTTTTAAACTGACAGCAACACAATAAAGAAGAAAGTGTTTCAGCAGTTACTCATTTTGATATTTTCTCATTTTGTTCTAATATTTTTTAGATATAATGTAACATAAAAATAACTACAAGTAGCCCTTACCTTGTTGCCAGATCTTGTTGTGGTTACAGCATTGGCTAACTTGTTGGTGTTCAGTCCTCCTTTCACTTCCAAAAAGGAAATATCTGGATTCTCATGAATGAACACATCAATCTAACAGACACAGGACCAAAAATAAGAAGTCAGTTTCCCATCTTACATTCAGTGCCTAACCATAAACACCAATTCACAGGTCAGGCGACATCAAATCACATAAAAACAGATTCATGCTAAGCTTCTGCTAAGATGTCACAGATCCTAAAAATCCTTACAAATGATGGATTTTTTCCCCAAATTAAGTAAGATTCTGTATAGATGTGTAAATGCCTCATAAGGTTAAAATACAGTATCATTACACCGCGTTCCAAATTATTATGCAAATTATATTTTTCCCTGATTTTCCTAAATAGTCGATGCAAATGACAGTCAGTATAATAAAAGTCATCACCCGTTACAGTATAAATCAAATTTTACTGAACAAACCTCCCAATGATAACCGTATATTCTTCAAAATGCACTGTTCCAAATTATTATGCCCAGCAGAGTTTCAAAACATTTGAACTTGAACTTGATTTTATAGGTTGTAAAGAACTGAAAATGGTTATTTGTTGAATTTGCAGTATTAGGAGGTCACATTCACTGAAATCAAAAGCTATTTCAATCAAAAACATTCTAACAGGCCAAGTTACATGTTACCATAGGAACCCTTCTTTCATATCACCTTCACAATTCTTGTATCCATTGAACTTGTGAGTTTATGGAGCTTCTTGCGTTTATGGAGCTTCTTGCTTGAGTTTCTTTGCATGATGTCAGAACAGCCTCCCAGAGCTGCCTCCCACCCTCATAGATCTTTTGCTTGATGGTTCTCTATAGGGTTGAGGTTAGGGGAAGATGGTGGCCACACCATGAGTTTCTCTCCTTTTATGCCCATAGCAGCCAATGACCCAGAGGTATTCTTTGCAGCATGAGATGTCATGCATGAAGATGACTTTGCTCCGGAAGGCACGGTTCTTCTTTTTGCACCATGGAAGAAAGTGGTCAGTCAGCTCTCTCCCCATGATTCCGGCCCAAAACATGACTCCACCACCTCCTTGCTGGCGTCGCAGCCTTGTTGGGACATGGTGGCCATCCACCAACCATCCACTACTCCATCCATCTGGACCATCCAGGGTTGCCCGACACTCATCAGTAAACAAGGCTGTTTGGAGATTAGTCATGTATGTATAACTCTGGTTAGGGGTGGCCCAATAGTAGGTTTATGCACCACAGCAAGCCTTTGAAGGATCCTACACCTTGAGGTTCGCGGGACTCCAGAGGCACCAGCAGCTTCAAATACATGTTTGCTTGTTTGTTATCGCATTTTAGCAGCTGCTCTCTCAATCCGATGACCTTGCCTGGCAGAAACCTTCCTCATTCTGCCTTTATCTGCATGAACCCGTCTGTGCTCTGAATCAGCCAATCTCTTCACAGTACGATGATCACGCTCAAGTTTTTGTGAAATATCTAATGTTTTCATACCTTGTCCAAGGCATTGACGCTTTTCGGCAGCAGAGAGATCCTTTTTCTTTCCCATGTTGCTTGAAACCTGTGGCCTGCTTAATAATGCGGAACATCCTTCTTAACTAGTTTTCCTTTAACTGGGCTCACCTGGCAAACTAATTTGTCACAGGTGTCTGAGATTGATTTCAGTGATCCACAGAGCCCTGAGACACAATACCACCCATGAGTTTAATTGAGAAACAAAAAAATGTATCTTTATGACACTTAAATCCAATTTGCATAATAATTTGGAACGTAGTATATTTAGTGAAAAATATTTTTATATTGCCGTAAAGGGACCCGGACGTGGCAGAGAAGCAGCATGGCTTTCTCACACCAAAGGACAAAAGTCTGACTGACACACGCTGAGCTAATATCAAAGCTGGGTGTATTTGACAGATTGGCAGTGAGGTTTCACAAACTGAATCCAAGGCAATCAAAGCACAAGGGACAGGCAAAGTCAAATTACCTGATTTCATCAGGTAAGGGGTTCTAGGAGATAGAAAGGAAAGCCGGAAGTGTGACAGGCATTTAGAGATCAGAACAGCAAAAGAGAGTAGAACAAAAATGAAACTGAAAATCTAATAAAACCTTTAAATTATGAACCTTCTCCCTTTTAGGTTCAGTATCAAACAATATTTTAGTTCTAAAACTCCAGAAGTCAGAATTCAGTCGAGGGTTAAACAACTGTACCCACTCAACACTCACATACATGTCTGTGTACCGGTGACCTGGACTGTAAACGGGCATTAAGACTGGTCATCGCTCAGTGTGCCTCACCTTGAAGTCTGCTACAGGCTGCATGGGTTGGGCATTGATCAGTATTTCATATCTGCCAAGACTTCTCTTCAGCAGCTCCTCATAGGTGAGTTCAAAGGTCACTTTACTGGAAGCAGCCACCGTCACCGAGGTCTTAAACTTTTCCAGAGTCCTTCCTACCGAGCTGGGGAGAACAGAAGGACAAAGAAGGCCAGTAGATACCAACTTTAAAGGCAGATAAATATGTAAATAACCTGTACATGGCTGAGAGCTCGATCATCTGCCTACACTCTGATTCAGGTAAACTGATCCAGGAGAATAATTCAGTTGATGAAAAACTTATTAAGACTGTTTTGGTGAAACTGAAACACTAGCAGATTTTCTATATCATTACCTTTCAGTAAAATTAAATGTTTTTATATGTTTGAAGATGGTACCTGACCATCCCGGCGCTCTCTCCCCGAGATACGGCTCGACTGTACTGCTGCTGAGCCTCCTCTTTCTCCTTCACCACTCCGTCATACGTCTTCCCCTCTATGTTCCTGAGGAGGAGACGCTCATTAGAGACTGTACATACAGAGAGGGGTGAGGACTTCTGGAGGGAAAGCAAAATGCTGAAAAGGGGGAAAGGCAATTCCACTGAATTCTAAAAATCTTAATTTAATCTAACTCAATCACTGTAACTCAATCTATTAATCAATCAAGGATACAGCCTATTCACACCGATGTTATCAGAGGATCCCTTCACCAGAGGCCATGATTAAATACGGGTATTATACTAACTATGCACAACCACCACAGAACCTACATGTGTCCTCTGATGCCATCATCAAACACAAATGGCATTATGAGGAAGTCTGAAGGTGTAGCATTAGACTGGTAAGATTCCCATTGTAGATCAAGACCTGGCAAATCACACCAGCGCTGTGCTTCATGTCCACTCACATCCTGAACTGGCTGATGAAGGCATTCTTGGGTATCTTGACCTCGAACTGGACTTCTTTGGACTCAGTGAGTCGGTTTGCCACGCGGCTCGTGATGACGGTGACGGCGTAGCGGCTGGTTACTGTGGAGTTGATGTGGAAGCTGTAGATGTCGATGTCTCGTTCCTGCGGTGGAGAAAACTTATTTAAATCATTAACAATAACGTAATTACTTAATCATAATGTGGTGTGATTTTACTCCCCCATGTCAGGAGTGTGCTTAACACCCTCCAGTGTGGTGCTTACTATATGAGCAAAGCGTTTCACGAAGGCTGGTTTTAATTGCCAGCTCTAAAAAGCTCTGTCTGTTTCGCTGCTCGTGTTTTTGTCCCTCCATCACGGGTTTAGTGTTTAATGCCATACATTACTGATCCCGCAGCACCTTAGACACTTAGCACACACAGTAATCCCAGTCTGGTTCAGCGTACCCTGCTGCTAATGCAGTCAATCTAATCTTAAGATAACCATCTGGGTTTTCACTCAGCTGATTTTTGTTAGCCATGAAAGAATTCCTGGAATTTCCCAAACGCGATAGGTGATAACACCGTTTGGAGATTAATACATTTTGATCAAGTTCAATATTCTGTCCTGTGTTTTCTATAAAAACTATAAATCTATAAATT
Organism: Prochilodus magdalenae; assembly: GCA_024036415.1. Taxonomy (NCBI): domain Eukaryota; kingdom Metazoa; phylum Chordata; class Actinopteri; order Characiformes; family Prochilodontidae; genus Prochilodus; species Prochilodus magdalenae. Next base: position 54,252 of record JAMWET010006646.1, on the reverse strand, counting down.
CTATAAAAAACATCTCTTTATATTAAACTGTGGACATTGTTGGGATTGGGAATTTTCATTTATTAGTACTTTAAAAAACAGACTGTCAGTTAAATACCGGGTCAAAGATCCACAATGTCTGCAAACCTAGAACCAACCAGCAGCTTGTAATATCCACACTATAATTTATTTACGAAATTTAACATTCTACAAAGACTTTAACATCTCTGCACCGATATTCCAATCCATCTCCCAAATTATTGCCAAATATTCCTGAGATTAACTCTCCTTTAACCCAGTCAGTCAGAGGAATGATCTGTTTCACTAATACATCAGTCTAACCTGGTCAAGGAACACAACACCAGAAGACCCAACAGACCCTAACGGGCTGAAAAGGAGTTCTAGCCTTACCTCGCTGGTTCGGCTGGAGGCGCCACCGATGAGTAAGAGCCCAAGCAGAGCTCCGAAGGCTGTGACCTGATCCATGACGATCCACACACAAGCCTAGTGCCCGTTTTCCAAGATTACCTGCAGCCTCTGCTGGCGGTCAGCACAGAGACGATAACGCCAGCAGCCTTCCAGCCAACAACCGAACAGTACGGGACCCTCAGAACACTGGACCCGTGTTCCGGCACCCCTCCACTCGCAGCAGAGCAGCAACCACTTAGTCAGGCTGCTGAAGTTGACCCTGGCGTTCGCTCGATCTCTCACTCCTTCTGGGGCTGATCCGAAGCCCTGTGACTGAGCTAGTGCTGGCTGAACGGACGAGGGCTTGCTCGGCATTAAACTCATTAAACATCTGGCTCATATCACGAGCGCTGTACAGGTCTCCAGATCTGTTTTCTCTAGAACTAGGCATTTCACATTAAACCACTCCCAACCACTTTACATCATAATCACTTAAGCACGCAGAAATCTCCAGAGCCCCTCTCAGCAGAGCCAACCACCGAACCACTCCCGACGACTCTGTTTACATCTCAACTGATTAAATACACAATGTAGGATATTTACTATTTAATGTCTACAGCCATCAGAATAAACTGCCTTTACTATCTTAGCCAGTCAGCTAATTTACCTCAGAACTGAGCCTTTACTATCTTAGCCAGTCAGCTAATTTACCTCAGAACTGAGCCTTTACTATCTTAGCCAGCTAACTTACCTCAGAACTGAGCCTTTACTATCTTAGCCAGCTAATTTACCTCAGAACTGAGCCTTTACTATCTTAGCCAGCTAACTTACCTCAGAACTGAGCCTTTACTATCTTAGCCAGCTAATTTACCTCAGAACTGAGCCTTTACTATCTTAGCCAGCTAATTTACCTCAGAACTGAGCCTTCACTATCTTAGCCAGCTAACTTACCTCAGAACTGAGCCTTCACTATCTTAGCCAGCTAACTTACCTCAGAACTGAGCCTTCACTATTGTAACAGACTTTGTTATGTTCTGGAAAGGTAGACTGTTGAGAGTGTTGAATGTGTTCTGTACCTTTTGGCTTTCCATAGAAGGAGAGGGTTATTCTGGGGCACGCCCTCAGAGAAAAAAACTGAGTAAAGTTGGACTCAATCGGATTCCCGTCTCGGATCTTTATTGTTCCCCAAAAGTGCCAAAGCTCGGTTACATTGGTGGCAGCGGTGGGATATTTTGTGTAGACAAGTTCTTATGTGAAGTCAGGTTTTAGGTACATTAGCCGTTTTCTGTTAATAGAGCGGCTAGATAAAGTTTTAGCGAATTAGCTTTAGCCGCCGCACGGTTAGCGTAGCAGAGCTAAGTTAGCGGTTTCTCGGGTAATGGTAACGAAACGACGATGTGGTTCAAGGAAGAAGAGGACAATTTATTCGGGCTCAGCCCTCGGCACGACAGAAATTATCACACTGCAGGAGTGAGGATCGACTTACCCCCTCCGTTCTCCGGCGAGGATGACCGGCAGAGCTTCTCATGCTGGGCACGCCAACTTGAAGTGGCCGTTCGCGCTCTCGTCGAGGGGGATGGAGAGACGGTGTTACAGCATGAACTGGTGAGGATACTACCAACTCGCCTGAGCAAAGCGGCATTCTTGTTATGGGATAGCCTTCCTGTCACAGTCCAGTCAGACTACAAAGCTGTTAAGGAGAGACTTAAAGAGGCTTTCGGACATAAACAATATTTGGACCGTTTCAGAGCCAACCTGGCTGCCCGCCCGCGCGCGGCGCATGAGAGTCTGGTGGTGTACGCTGCTGAAATCAATCGGCTAGTTCTCGAGGCGTTTCCGGACTATGGGAAAAATGCTATTAGAGAGGAAAAGTTTCGCCGTTTTCTCGCGGGCCTGGACCCTGGACTGAGGGCAAAGTGTCACGAGCAAGGGGCGACGGACATGGAAGAAGCGCTGATTGTGGCGGAGCGATGTGAGAACGCCAGGGAGGCTATTAAACTGGACTGTCACGGGGGTGCAGCTGCATATACGGCCCCGATTGGAGGACCGGTAGCGGCCGTTCATCCGGTCACAGATCATGGGAGCCTACACAGAGTGGTGAGCGATTTAGCAGAGGAGATGAGAGACATGAGAATGGACCTAAAATTGATGGCGGAGGAAAATCAGCGACTGAGAGAGAGAGCAAAAGGCGGCGTTGAGTGGCGCAGCGCTCGTTCAACGGGAAGAGGCCCATGTCACTGCATGTGTGGGGGTGTTGGATGCCAGTCACAGACATCTCATGCACTGCAGCGAGGCCGTTCACCTGACAGGAGCTTTAACGCGCACAGAGACGACCGCAGACCGTTTACAGAGCCTCGGAGCCATGGCGATCCTGCTTCTCACTGGCTCCCGGGGAGGCGTAGCCCCAGCCCGGGTCGGCCCACCGTCAACGCAGAGGAAGCACCAAGGAAGCGAGGGGTGCGTTTCAGCTCACCACGGAGTGAGGGGCGGAGTCATCACCAGGGAAACGGGGTGTAGCTGATGTTGCGGCCCAAACACCAGTTTCTCCCGTTCAGGGCCAGCCAATGGAGGAGAGTGAGAATGACTCCATTACGAGTGACTTTGTAAGTAGTATTGAATGTGACGTACCAGTGTCTTATGTGAAGGGGGTAATTGAGGGCACAGTAGTTCCCATGCTAATAGACTCGGGGTCAAGTGTGTCTCTTATTAGTGCTGAACTCCGCATGTCCATCCCAGCGCTTCGCAGCCGCCCACTTAAGAAAGACTATGTGGCTGCCAGGGCAGTGAATGGACAGATGCTTGACACATTAGGTACAATTTCTATTGTTTTCTGCTTAGGCTCTGACTCATGGCAGCACACTTTCCACGTGCTGAGAGAAACTACACAAGCAGTGCTACTAGGCTGGGACTTTTTAGTGAAAAATCACGCCCTGTTGGACATTACTCATGCTAGATTACAGTTATGGGGTGCCAATATTCCCCTACTTAGAGGGAAAGACCTGACACCTGTGTGCTGTAATGTGTCCATCGCTACTGCTATGACCCTCCCCTCTCTCAGCGAAGTGATGGTGCCTGTTAATGTTTGCCCCCCTGGTCCATCAGGAGCCTACTCAAGTGACTTTGTTGGCTATTTAGAACCCAATATTCCGGACACAACAAACCTTGTGGTAGCTCACACAGTCACCTCAGTAAAGAATGGACTGACTTGTGCTCGGTTGCTAAACCCTACAAAAAATGACATTGTATTACAGCAGGGCACTCATTTGGGAGAATTCTACTCAGTGGATGAGTCTGATCTAGAATCACTACCATCTACAACTGCTGACCTGGGGGCCGGTGTACACCCCCCTTCAGACCCTGTAACCCCCCCTGTGTCATTAGAGGGTGCCCCCATCTCATCATCACAGAAAGCCGCTCTGTCAGCATTACTGCTGCGGCATAAGGATGTATTCAACACATGTAATCGAAACACAGGTAAATGCACACTGGTCAAGCATCACATTAGAACAGGGAACCAACCTCCAATCAAACAACGTGCATATCGAACCTCACCAGAAAAGAGAGCGGAGATTGAGAGACAGGTGGCTGAACTGCTTGCAGATGGTGTGATTGAGGAGAGTTACAGCCCATGGGCTTCCCCAGTGGTGTTAGTGAAGAAGAAGTGTGGCCGATGGAGATTTTGCGTAGATTACAGGCGTCTGAACAGTGTAACCGTGAAAGACTGTCATCCATTGCCACGCATAGATGATACTCTGGATGCATTGGCAGGGGCTGCCTGGTTCAGCACTTTGGACTTTTCAAATGGCTATTGGCAAGTGGAGGTGGCCGAAGAAGATCGAGAGAAAACAGCTTTCACCACTGGGAGAGGCCTATACCAATGGCGTTCGATGCCAATGGGCTTATCTAACTCGCCAGCCACATTCCAAAGAATGATGGAGCTCGTCCTCAGGGGTCTACCATGGAACATCTGCATGGTGTATTTGGATGATATTCTTCTGTACAATGGTACATTTCAAGACCATCTTTCAAGTCTAGAGGAAGTGTTTTCAAGGATCAAGATGGCAGGACTGAAATTAAACCCCTCCAAGTGCCACCTGGCACAAAATCACGTGCTGTTCTTGGGCCACATTGTTTCTCAGAATGGACTACAGCCTGATCCAAGAAACACAGATAAAGTCAAGAACTGGCCCACTCCTCAGTCCCCATCAGAAGTCAGGGCATTTGTGGGTTTATGCTCGTACTATAGGCGTTTTGTGCATAACTTTGCTAAACATGCAGCTCCCCTGAATCATCTAATGGGGAAAAAATGTGCCTTTTGAATGGACAGTGAGTTGTGAAGCATCATTCAATTATCTGAAAAGCGTTCTATCCTCAGCTCCTGTTGTGGCCTTACCAGATTTTAGTGTGCCGTTTAAAGTGTTCACAGATGCGTCCAAGGTAGCTGTGGGAGCTGTGCTAGCACAAGAACGAGAAGGCAGGGAGCATGTTGTGGCCTACGCTAGCCAGTCACTGAATCAAACACAGCGTCGTTGGTCCACATTTGACCGTGAACTGTGGGCTATAGTTTGGGCTGTGAGGGAGTTTCGACACTACATTGGACTTACTTCCTTCACCATCATTACAGACCATCGGCCGCTGTTGAGTCTGCGACGCACGGCTCTGGATAATGACCCTACTGGAAGGCGGGGCAGATGGATTCTGGAACTGGAACCATATAACTGGGACATCGTGCACAAAGATGGCCAACGTCACATGAATGCTGATGCTCTCTCCCGGCGTCCTGAAAGGGATTGCCTAGCTGACAGCAACAAAGACTGCACAAAGGCTGTTGTGGGAATTAACACCATACATGCAGCAACACCAGGTCCACAATCACAAGGCCCACTGCCCCACGAGAGGGCTAGCACCTCATCTGAAAATGGTGTAGTAGCTGGAAAAAAAAGGAAAAAAACAAGTGACTTGTCATTACTACTTGGACTGGCACCTGATGTGGTGGGCATAAAAGCCCTACAGGAGGCTGACGGGGACATTGGAGTGGTACTAAACTGGATGGAGAGCTCCCAAAAACCACCACGAGCACGAATGAAGGGAGCCTCTAGGAGTTTGAGAAAGCTTTGGACTGAATTTGACCGGCTGGAAGTACTTGATGGACTGTTGTGTCGTTCTGTCATCTCTTCCCTCACTGGAGAACAACTCATGCAGGTTGTTGTCCCTGCAGCCCTGGTCCCCGAGGTGTTGCAACAGCTGCATGGTGGTTCAACATCGGCTCACTTTGCAGCTGAACGTGTATGGGAACAGGCACGTCAGATATGTTACTGGCCATCCATGTTCAGAGATATCAGGGACTGGTGCGAGCAGTGTAAAGCATGCCAAAGACGCCGATCCCCAGTGCCTCCCCATCGGGCACAGATGGGAAGCTCTTCTACTGCACGGCCATTTGAGAGAGTAGCAGCTGATCTTGTGGAGTTACCTGTGACAACCAGAGGTAATCGGTATGTACTAGTGGTGGAGGACTACTTCACAAAATTTGTCAACTTGTATGCACTGCCCAATCAAACAGCGCAAACTGTGGCACAGTGTCTTTTTGGGGACTATGTGTTAGTGCATGGGGTGCCTGAGCGGTTGCATAGTGATCAGGGGCGGCAATTTGAAGCTGAAGTGGTGCAATGTCTCTGTCGCCTGCTGGGAATCACTAAAACACGCACCACGCCATATAATCCAAAATCAGACGGCATGGTGGAACGTTTTAATAAGACTTTGATTGAACAGCTGACCAGGACCCTTTTGCACTGTGGGGGAGAATGGGACGAGTATGTGAAACAAGTAGCTTTTGCCTACAACACATCTGTACATTCTAGCACACACTTCACTCCCTACTACCTTACTCACGGCAGAGAAGCACGGGTACCAGCTGAGGTGCTGATTCCTAGCCGTGCAGTGGGCTCGCAGACATCTACGTCGTATGTTGACTTTGTCTCCTCATTAAAGGAGAAACTGGAAGTTGCTTTCAGCAGGGCCAGAATGTGTGGTACAGAAGCTCACGAACGCCAGAAACTTTACCATGATGAGAAGGCTCGACACAAACCCTACAAAGTGGGTGCTATGGTGTGGCTTAACAACCCGGTGGAGAGCCGCATGAAACTAGCCCCGCACTGGAAAGGGCCTTATCAGGTCCTGCAAGTGATGGACTCAGGTGGGGTACCAGGCCTCACCTACCGCATAGCAAGTCCATTTGACTGCACTGAACGACAGCAAGTGGTGCATTATGACAGGTTGCGGCCGTATACATTGCCAGTTCGCCTGCCACAGCAGTCTCAACATTCCGATCCTTCTTTGCCTCCTTCTCCTGGTTTCCCAGAGCCAGT
>JAMWET010006646.1:7500-42500 GCA_024036415.1 Prochilodus magdalenae | reverse complement strand
TCTAGATCTAGTGGATAAATCTGATTAGCTCAGAGTCAAACTACCACTATTCTGAAATATCCTTACACGCTGAAAAGGGGAGGTTCTTCTAGGGTTCCTTAGCAAAGAAAGCGGAACCATGAACACTCCATCTACAACAACCATCTGCATGGTTTAGGGGTCCTGTGCTGGTGAAGGGGTGCTTCAGCTTGATGGAGAACATGCGGTATATGGTTCTACCTATGATGTCAAGCCTGTAACAACAGAAGATCCGACCCCTTTGACTCCACCACCAATCTGAAGAACCTTCAGTCATGCAGAGAACCCTTTCAGCAAGTGTTCATTATTCCATCCTTTACCTGAAGAACTCCTGAAGAACCTTCCTGTGATCTAATGTGATTCCCAAGAGATCCTTCCTTGTGGTGCAGGGATGGATCATGGTCCTGCGAGGCCTTACTGATGCGTGTTGTCCTGTTGTGTCTTCAGCACACACTGACTGTTCTCTTTCTCCTTCTCCTTTCTTTTCTCCAGACCAGTTCCATCCTTTAATCTACTCAGCCATTCTGGATATATATGCTATTCACTCCTCTAATGCTCACGGCTGCAGTGGACTGCCCCAGGTGTTTGGGCCACCTCCAGCCAGGCACCCTCTGGGTCCAGTCAGTAATCCATCCCTGCATATTAGAACCGTTTGTGTCCCCTCACACCTGCAACAGAACTGGACCTCTACGAATGAAGACGTCGGGACGGTGGTGTGCACTGACCCGGCTGAACTCTACGCCACGGTCACTCGCTGTCTTCCCGTATATAAGCTTTAACAACAGCAGTGTTGTCCAAAAGGCCGTGGCCCACCGCCACGTCGTACATTCAGAGAGAAAGCTCGCTGCTGATAGCGGCGAGACAGTCCCGTATCAGCCCACCCCTATAAAGCACACCTGCGGGTGAAACACCTGCGGGTGAAACACCTGCGTCAGTACACTCGGTGAAACGGTATTGCTAGTCACCCGGCGCATCCCAAACTGCTGCTCAAGGCACTCTTGCAGGCTCTCCACCTGACATGGACAGTCAAAGTCTGAAATCTCCTCGGGCGGAGTAAAGGTGCAGCATTTCTAGTTCAGGTGACCTGGTCCAGGAAGCGTGGTGCGAAGCACTGGTGACCGCAGCACAGTCTTGAGGCTTCACAGTGATGGTGTGATCGAGACTGTGACTTCCTCTTATATACATATAGAGTAGGCTCCTGTTCAAAATATACATCAGGTCTATTTCTAAATGAAGGGCTTGGCGCTACATATGCCTGGCGTATGTACACGTATATACAGAGGCTATGTACAGGCGTGAGAGCCCACTAGTAAGGTGCAGGTGTATGACTAGCAGAAAGACGTGGGTAGGGTTACAGCTGAATTAAGGTTGGGGGTCTACGACCAGGCTAAACTAATGAGAAAATACACTGTACATGGATTATGGACATATCCGTGGGTGACTCGGCCCCACCCTTAAAAATATACATACGCTAAATGTACAGAAACGGTCCAGCGTACGCCCAGGTCATCGGGTATTTACACAGCTGGTCTGAATACATATACATCAGCCAAACAATACATGCCTACATGAGATACAGGTAGAGTAGTATGTCCTAAAAGGTTGTGGGGCTAGCTCAGTGGTCCCTGGGGACCCCGTAACAGCGACGTCTAAGGGTTAATTAGTTCTAAGGTTAAGTAGATGTGCTAGAAGATGTGGGGGTTCCCAGTTTTGGGAAGCGCTACAGGATAAACACCAGTGTAAAGAGAGTGTAGAGAGTTCAGCCGGAAGTCGATGTACGGAAGCCAGCGGTTTAGGTGCTACAAAGTCCTGGGGGGGTCAGGAGGAGACGATGGTGCCGTCCAGGGGGGTGATACTGTGGGAAACGTGAGCGCACCCCGGCCGAGGGGCGCAGTGAGCGCGGGCCACCGGGCGATACAGAGGGGGGACCGCAGGACCTCTCCAAAAGGGCCGCCGTGCCCCATGACCCCGTCCTGAAAGCCCGACAAGTGGTCAGCTGTCAGAGAGGAGGTGTGGGAATCGACCCTGGGCCAGGAGAGAGGCAGCCAGGGAGTGGCTGAGCCCGGCGGCACCTGCAGACAAAATAAACATCTGGAGATCAGCGTTCTAAAGATGTTCTAACAATGTTCTAAAGATGTTCTAACAATGTTCTAACATTGTTCTAAAGATGTTCTAAAGATGTAATAACGATGTTCTAAAGATGTTCTAACGATGTTCTAACGATGTTCTAAAGATGTTCTAAAGATGTTCTAAAAATGTTCTAACATTGTTCTAAAGATGTTCTAACAATGTTCTAAAGATGTTCTAACAATGTTCTAAAGATGTTCTAACATTGTTCTAAAGATGTTCTAACAATGTTCTAAAGATGTTCTAACAATGTTCTAAAGATGTTCTAACATTGTTCTAAAGATGTTCTAACAATGTTCTAACATTGTTCTAAAGATGTTCTAAAGATGTTCTAAAGATGTAATAACGATGTTCTAAAGATGTTCTAACAATGTTCTAACATTGTTCTAAAGATGTTCTAAAGATGTAATAACGATGTTCTAAAGATGTTCTAACGATGTTCTAACGATGTTCTAAAGATGTTCTAAAGATGTTCTAACAATGTTCTAAAAATGTTCTAACAATGTTCTAAAGATGTTCTAACAATGTTCTAAAGATGTTCTAACATTGTTCTAAAGATGTTCTAACAATGTTCTAAAGATGTTCTAACAATGTTCTAAAGATGTTCTAACAATGTTCTAAAGATGTTCTAACATTGTTCTAAAGATGTTCTAAAGATGTTCTAACAATGTTCTAAAAATGTTCTAACATTGTTCTAAAGATGTTCTAACAATGTTCTAAAGATGTTCTAACAATGTTCTAAAGATGTTCTAACGATGTTCTAAAGATGTTCTAACATTGTTCTAAAGATGTTCTAACAATGTTCTAAAGATGTTCTAACATTGTTCTAAAGATGTTCTAAAGATGTAATAACGATGTTCTAAAGATGTTCTACTGATGTTCTAAAGATGTTCTAACGATGTTCTAAAGATGTTCTACTGATGTTCTAAAGATGTTCTAAGTTTCCATGTGTTCAGTGTTCGCGTTCTTCAGTTCTGGTTTTGAGCTAACGAGCACGAGATGTTAGACCGACAGTGAAATCTGAAACCACATCCAGGTCTTCATTAAGGTGGTGCAAGTTTTTCTCCGTGGTTTAGGGTGTAGCATGTCTCACTGTGTCCCACTGTGTCCTATGAGAATGAGCACGGTGTAGGTGAGCACGTGAGGGAAGCTGTTTTAGACAACAGGTGTCGTACTGGAACCTGACTCCTGAAAACCAGACTCTTCATTTAGCCTTTAGCACAGCAGCTCGCTAGCCAGGCCTATGCCTGTATCCCCCCCCCAGTTAGCGGTGCCACATAGCCGGGGGTCTCGTCACTGAGTCTCTGCTGCTGTCAGGGTGGAGGATGGGGATGTTCACTAAACTCCAGCTCAGAGACGTACGAGACGGAGGAGCTGAGAAACTGGGATGTGGAACATTCAGCCAGAGAAGCTGCTGGGTGCTCACATGTACACACCACAGGTGTGTCTCCACACTGCTCACCTGTGTACACCTGTCCTACACGCCCTCTGAGCTTCAGGTGGACTGTAGCGGGGCAGGGTTTAGATCTAGCAGTAGTCAGTGAGTACGAACTAAGAACGGTCCTGCGTGGTGTCCAGAGCTCAGGACCAACTCATCATTCCTCCTACTGACCACACAACAGTAAGGTCTCGAGATATACACAGTCAATACATCTAATCCTACACCATTCGTTCACCTGTTCACAAAAACAACTCAAGGAACTATAGTGTCGCGTAGGTTAGGTAGAGCTAGTACCAGTACTCAGTACGGTACTGTACTCATGGATCAGGTATCAGTACCTGTACTGGAGGGTACTGATACCAAATTCAAACTGAACACAAGATTAGAAACGGAGTCTCGTAATCCCCTGCATCCAGCTACTCAGCCCACTACAGCATCTCAGACCAGAGTGGAAAGTTTGCTCCACCCTAATGAAGAGGCGGCTGTGTTTAGAGTGGGTGGAGAGTTTTCAGAATGGAGTTACAGAATGTACAGGCTCATGGCCCAGTGCCATGTCTTAGGTGATTAACTTCATCTGGGATTCGGAGGAAAACTGTGTCATGTGCTCCACCAGGAGATCCACAGTTGGTTAGGAGTCTAGAACCTGGTGTTCTGCAGGGCTCAGTGCGGATGCTTTGGCTGCAGCGTGTGTTTGGGTGGACTGAGCGAGAGTTGGTTTCGGTTTCGGTTTGAGTCAGGGCCTAAAATAACAGATGGTGCCTGTTAGAAGTGAAAACAGGGCACGTTAGGAATGTCTGAGTAATTATTCCTGGGAAAAGCCGGATCAAAGGCGTTACTGTAAACTTAACGAAGTCAACAAAGTCCTTCAAAGGAAGCCCCTGGCACCTCCACCGCGCCCCGCTATCTTTCAGCCCTTACTGGTAAACAGCGCTGTCCTTCCTTACCCCTCCAGTGCTCCTGGTCCTGCTTCTGGTGGCCCTCCAGGGCCGCTGACTGAGGGGGAGAGCATGTGTAGGGCTCCGTGCCTCCTGAACCCACGTGCCCACCAGCCTGTGCAGCTCCGCGGGGAACAGGTCAGTCTTGTTATTGCTGTTGTTGGTCTGCGCCTGGGCCAGGCCCACCACCGGCTGGTGGGGAGGAGGGGTGGAACCCGGGGGCATCTGGGGCTGATTAGAGGCTGCTGGAGGAGCGCCAGTCCCTGAGAAATCAGAGGAATCGGAGTTAAGGGAGTTCCGGAGAGCCAGTGTTTGGTAGGCCAGTGTCAACCTGAACACGGCGCATAAACAGGGTGTTCCAGGTGTTTCTAAAAATACACGCTCATTCTAGATTAGATGCTGCGACTCGTTCAGAGGAGTTGGGACAGGGTCATGTTCATGGTCAGCTTCACAGAGCATCAATCCTGGGCATGATGGGAGATCAGGTAAACTCCTAGTGAGGGTAAAAACAGACAGCAGAATTCCCGACTGTGTTGAACAGTGTCAGTAAGATCATTCCCACATGACCGGAACTCCCAGGATCGAAACCGCTGAGTGGACAGACCAGAGTGATCAGGGTGGGAAAGGAAGAGCAGGAAGTGCTCCCATCATTCACAGTGTGTACTGTACAAGCCTCTGGAGGCGGTGTCCTGATCTGGGGGGCTTCAGGTGGTCAGGTCGAGGTTATGTGGTAGTAAAGTGAAGTCAGCTGACCACCTGAGGGCGCTGAATGCCCAGGTTTGTCTCCTCCCTCGGTACAGTAGTAAGTGCTGTGACGTTGTAGCCAGCGTGTGTTTAATGAAGCAACCCAAATACAACCCATATTACATTCTAGAACCTTTAGAACCCTAGAACCCTACACTGGAGATAAGATACGCTTCCAGGACATCCCCGCTGAGCCGGCGTGTGGAGTGTGTGAGGGAGGACAGTGAGGTGTGCTTACTGCTGCTGCTGCGCTCCTTCCCCAGGCAGAGCCGCTTCAGCGTCGACCCTGCAGGACAGAGATCAGACCACCAGTCACACACTCAGAAAGACCTGAGATCAGACCTGAGATCAGACCTGAGATCAGACCTGAGATCGGACCTTATATCGGGCCTGAGATCAGACCTCAGACCAGACCTGAGATCGGACCTGTGATTAGACCTCAGATCAGACCTGAGATCAGATTGGAGATTAAATGAACACCGTGTACTGCAGTGTTTGGTTAAGTCGGCGTGTTAGATAGTGGTAGTGGTGCAGGGTGTAGCAGCAGTCGGTGAACGGTCCTGCGTAGCGTCCGGCGCGTGCCGGAGCTCAGGGTTACCAGAGACCGACAGCCTAGCTCTGATTATGATTTGAGGGTCTTACTAAGATGGAGAACCAAACCCAACGCAGCCATGGAAACACGACCCACCAAGACCACAGAGCTACGAGTTACTGACCAGCATGACGGCCAGGTGGAGGTTGTTCAGACAGGTGTAGGTGGGTGTATTCAGTAAACCTGCTGGTTCCCCACACGCCTCCACACACCTCCACACGCCCTTATTCCTACCTCCTAGTCCTGTAGTACCCAGAGCCGGCTGGTGTCTGAGTATGAACTGTGTGTCCTGGTCAGGAATGTCCCTGATGTTTTTATTTATCAGATAAATTAATAATAGAGGCGGATCAAAGTTCAGGATCAGCTGGAATATAATATATAACATATACACTACAGCATGATTTTCATTCCTCCTATAGACAACTGTCTGGAGATATGAGGTTTTGCAGGGATATTATGTATATCACTATATGTATGATGATTCAGGGTTAAAGGTCAACATACTGTGACACTATAAACAAAGTCAAATAAATGTAGGTGTCAAATAAAGGTAAAAATGCTCAGGGTTAAACAGAACACTAAACAAATAAATCAGACAGTATCACAATATATCACCCCTAACGTTAACCAGGACAATAAGATATATATACTGTATATATGGGTTATATAACTAGGCTACATTAATATATATATTACTGTAGGTTATTTATGTTAAAAATTATTTATATATATTATAGATTATATATATGTATATTATAGGTTACTTATATATATTATAAAGGGAATTCCGATTAGACATTCTGTAGATCAACACCGCACACCTCTGGCACTTTAAGGCCAGTGACACATGTGCTTCTATCAGACTGTCCAGAACTCCCTGGTCTTGGTATGAGGAGACAGAGACAGGAGCTCCTTAAAGCGATACTCCAGCTCACACTCGGAGACCAACACGGACCTCGGGAAATCTGGACCCTATAGAAACCAACAGGTAGCTGAGCTCAGCAGCGGCCCGCTGACCTCCGGTCCAGGAGTTCTGACTCAATGAGATCAGACCTTACGGTTCTTATCTGAGCTCAGAGAACCGAATCACATCAGCTGTAGGGTTCAGAGGTGAGGGGGGAACATGCTGGAGTATTCCTTTAAGGAGGAGCGGAAATTCGACTGACAGAGAGAGAGAGAGAGAGAGAGAGAGAGAGAGAGAGAGAGAGAGAGAGAGAGAGAGAGAGAGAGAGAGAGAGAGGGAGAGAGAGAGAGAGAAGGAGAGAGACAGAGACAGAGAGAGAGGCAGGTGAGGAGGAACAGAGCTGAAGGACGGCTGAGTGTTTTGGGTGGGGGGGAGAGGAGAGAGATACAAACAGATGGAGAGAGAAAGTGGCCCACTGAGGAATCTAGCGCGAGGTTTGCTGGACTTATAGGAGACCCTTTCAGCCGCCGGAGGATAGTGAGGCCAACCTGCAGACCAGAGCAGAAGAGGGATGGGGAGGACGAGAGAGGGGGAGGAGTAAAGTGAGATCAGGAATGCTTAATGAAGCCCACCATTGTGAACCACCAGGACCAATTTGACAGACTGTAATACACTACAGGAAGTGTAGGGGGCGATACGACCCACACGCTCATTCTGACAGACTGTAATACACTACAGGAAGCGTAGGGGGCGATACGACCCGCTGAAGGACGACAGACTGTAATACACTACAGGAAGTGTAGGGGGGAGACCCACACGCTCATTCTGACAGACTGTAAAGACTACAGGAAGTAGGGGGCGATACGACCCGCACGCTCATAGCTGACGACTGTAATACACTACAGGAAGTGTAGGGGGGCGATACGACCCACACGCTTTCTGACAGACTGCCTACAGGAAGCGTAGGGGGCGATACGACCCACACGCTCATTCTGACAGACTGTAAAACACTACAGGAAGCGTAGGGGGCGATACGACCCGCACGCTCATTCTGACAGACTGTAATACGCTACAGGAAGCGTAGGGGGCGATACGACCCGCACGCTCATTCTGACAGACTGTAATACACTACAGGAAGTGTAGGGGGCGATACGACCCACACGCTCATTCTGACAGACTGTAATACACTACAGGAAGCGTAGGGGGCGATACGACCCACACGCTCATTCTGACAGACTGTAATACACTACAGGAAGTGTAGGGGGCGATACGACCCGCACTGTCATTCTGACAGACTGTTATACACTACAGGAAGTGTAGGGGGCGATACGACCCACACGCTCATTCTGACAGACTGTAATACACTACAGGAAGCGTAGGGGGCGATACGACCCACACGCTCATTCTGACAGACTGTAATACACTACAGGAAGCGTAGGGGGCGATACGACCCGCACGCTCATTCTGACAGACTGTAATACACTACAGGAAGCGTAGGGGGCGATAATGTTAACGTGTAAACTCACCATGTCCTGGTTGGCTGTAAGCTCCTGGTCCCTCTCCTTGCAGTCCAGCGTAGATGTTGTCAGAAGACAGCGAGCCCTTGAGGGAGCAGGGCTGCTGAGTCTGGACTGGTTCAGACACAGAGCTGGGCAGAGTGCTCGTCCCCGAGCGAGAGCGGCTGTCTGACACCACTGATGCTCGAGCTGGAGAGCCGTTCAGACTCAGAGCAGGCTCACCTGAAGGAGGAGAAGAATGCACATAGCAGGTTCCTCAGGTTTACATGCAGCCCTGCCGTGTAGGGGCGAGAGGTTCAGCAGTGGAGGCGAGAGCGGCTGGTTTGAAAGGACTCACCGTGTTTGGCGGTGTCGCCGGATTTGCCGCTCTCGCCGGTTTTAGTGACGCTCCTCAGCTGCTGGACCAGAGGGCTGAGCAGTTTGCCGGCCCTGAGCTTGTGCTTGCTGGCCTTGCGTCTGCGCCCGGCGGGGGGCACCGTGGAGGTGTGGCTGAGGCCAGGAGGGGGCGCTTTACCCAGACGCAGGTACAGCAGCTCGATCTCGTCTCGCTGGTGAGCCTGCAGCTCGGAAATCTCCTTCATGTGTCTACAGGAGAGAGGGAGCGTCATTACAGCATTACATCACACACTACATCACACTGCAGGCTCCACCCCCAGCGCTGAGCAGGGCCAGGCTCCATCTGCTCGGACATCCTCCATTCAGATCCTGATAAGGTTCTACGAATTAGATATAAGTGAATTAGAATAAAATAATAACCACACTAATCACCAGCATGACGTTCTAAAGGCATTGATATCTAGAACAAAGGTAGTATATGTAACTTATATTTAAAATATCTAGAATAAATGTAAACTGATCTCCAGGTTTAAACTGGAATAAAACTGAAACGTGAAATGAAGTCCCAAAGGGATCTGGACCCTCCAGAAAGACTCAGAAGGGTGAAGTAAAGTCGGGTCAGAGGTTTCTGTGTCTACAGGTGAACGTTAAGTTTAGAAGTAGAACCAAATTCCACATAGCAGTAAAAGAACACGGTCTGGGGTTTCAGAGCTCTGAACAGGTTGACCTGACGGTGCTCGGGTGCTGGGAGACTCACTTCTCCCTCAGCCTCTGCAGCTCCCTCTGAATGTCCGAGTCGTCCATCTCCGAGTCGTTGTCACTGCTGACGTACGAGCCGTACACGCCGCCCTGCCTGCTGGGTGAGTCCGAGCTCTGCACACTGCTGCTGCGGCCCGAGCGCCTCAGGAAGGCCACCGCCCTCTTCATGAAGTCACTTCCTCTCCTCTCCGAACGCCCGAGCCGAGAGGGGGTCGGGGGGGCCATTTTGGCAGGGCTGCTCTCCGCCCCGGAGTCGGAGGACATGAAGCGGGCGGAGTGGACATCCACCGGGACGGAGGTATGCGCCCGCGGTAGGGAGCCCCGCTTGTTCAGGGTGGGCGGAGCGTCCAGGTAGAAATCGGGTGGAGCTGAGTACCTGCTGCTGTGTTTCCTGCGAGTGACCTCGTCCTCCGCACTGACTACCGAGAAGCGGCCGATGGTGCTGACCGGCACGCTCGGCTCCGCATAGCAGCTGCGCTCCCCAAAATAGCCACCGGGGTGCGCTGGAGAGGCCGTGCTGCTCCAGCTCCGCTGCTTCCTCTGGACGTCAGGAGGACCAGGCATCATCTGATAAGTGAAACAGGGAGTCAGCGGAACAAGCTACATGCAGATACACAAGGGGGCTCTACAGAGCATACACAGCTGAGGTTACCCAGAGTCCTCCTAGAGATCAGCAGTCCTGATCCAGCTAGTCAAATAGTCTGTCTCGATTAGACAACAAGCGCTGGAGCCAGGCTTTTAGGAACCACTGAAGAGAGGTCCGCATTTCTACACAGGCCAGTCACCGACGTAGGCAGTGAGGGGAACCCGGGCGCGCCATATCCACAACACCGGTACAGATATATACTACCATCGCACCACCGCACCACCACACCACCACACTACCACATCACCGCACCATCGCACCACCACACCACCACGTCACCGCACCATCGTACCACCACATTACCCCATCACCGCACCATCGCACCACCACACCACCACGTCACCGCACCATCGCACCACCACATTACCCCATCACCGCACCACCACACCACCACACTACCACGTCACCGCACCACCACACCACCACGTCACCGCACCATCGCACCACCACATTACCCCATCACCGCACCACCACACTACCACGTCACCGCACCATCGCACCACCACATTACCCCATCACCGCACCACCACACCACCACACTACCACGTCACCGCACCACCACACCACCACATTACCGCACCACCACACCACCACGCTACCACATCACTGTACCATCGCACCATCGCACCACCGCACCACCACATTACCACATCACCGCACCATCGCACCACCACATTACCCCATCACCGCACCACCACACTACCACATCACCGCACCATCGCACCACCACACCACGTCACCGCACCACCACACCACCACGCTACCACATCACTGCACCATCGCACCATCGCACCACCGCACCACCGCACCACCACACTACCACACTACCACATCACCGCACCACCACACTACCACACTATCACATCACCGCACCACTGCACCACCACACTACCACATCACCACATCACCGCACCACCACACTATCACATCACCGCACCATCGCACCACCGCACCACCACACCACCACACTACCACATCACCGCACCATCACACCACCACACTACCACATCACCGCACCATCGCACCACCACGTCACCGCACCATCGCACCACCACATTACCCCATCACCACACCACCACATTACCGCACCCTCGCACCACCACACTACCACATCACCGTACCATCGCACCACTACACCACCGCACCACCACACCATCAGCTTTCTGTGGCGCCCAGGCTTGCAGCTTCCCGCTGCCTCTCACAGCTAGTCCTGCTGCCTGAGAGACGTTCACCTGGCTCAGAGAGGACCCAGACCTCTAGTGGGAGTTCCCCTCCCTGCCAGCAGGGGCACTGTACGTGTGTCTGCTCTCTTTGCTGGTACCGGAGCTGTAACACATCCTGTAGTTCAGCCGAGACAGGACATGATCCTGGATTTGGGGGTTAGGGTTAAATCTGCAGGTCTCCAGGAGGAGGAGGTGTAGAGGACACTCCTGTGTGTTTATTTATCCGTGTGTAAGCAGATACCTTAAACCGACTCCTGGAGCCGGAGCAGGAGGTGGAGTGGGGCATCGCATGTGTCTGCGAGGCGGTGACTGCGGAGAGAAGGATATCTGAGGGTCACACGGGCGCGTCATGTACAGTATACGAGCAGTAACCAGCAGAAGGAGAGAAGGTGACCTGCCGTACCTCCAACCGCGGAGTCACTGAGGGCGCTCAGGCTGTCCACTCTCTCGGGGATCTGCGGCTGTGGTGGAGAGAAGAGGTATCAGTCAAGAGGAATAAACAGAGGGAAAGCTCCACTCGGTCCAGGACGGACCGGACCGTGGACGTACGGTGAAGGCCCTAAGCTTACCAGCTGTTCTCCCGCCCTGATCAGCCCCTCTCCGATGAGGCTGGGGGTGCTGGTCCCTGAGCCCCCCGTAGCACTCTCTGGTCCGGGCGGGGACTGGATGTACTCGGTGCCGGAGCCGGGGGTTTCAGCCGCGCTGCCTGACGGGTACATGGGTGCGTATTCCTGATACAGCAGGTTCCTCAGCTTCTCGTCCAGCGTCTTTATGGTGCTGTCCACAAACCCCACCCGTCCCCGACCCTCGCCATCCAATTCGTTGGGAGCGTGTGGGTGCTGTGAGGTGGCAGGGCTCTGGGGCAGCGACGGGGCTTTGGGTCCAGCTCCGGCTGAGAAAGGCTGCTGCAGCACGACAGGGTGCGGGCCACGCTCGGAGATGGACTGCAGCTGCTCCCGTGCTGATGGGGCGTCCTGCGTCAGAGGAGGGGTCAGTGGAGAGGACTGCTGAATGCCTGCACTGACATCCAGTGCTAATGGCATGACTAGCGGGCAGCAGGGCACACTCTCTGCTACTGACGCGGCACAGGCCAGCTCTGCCACCTGCTGGGCGGTGTGGATCGGCGAGAGTGACCCGAGTTTCACGCTCGGGGGCTCGTCCACAGTCAGGGAGCTGCGCAGGGCAGTGGCAGACTGGAGTCTGAGCTGAGCTGCAGTAGAGCTAGCGCCATCTTCTGGATGGGAGGCTGATAGAGCGGCTGCGAGGGGAGCAGGGGGCACTGGAGACAGTGGAGCCAGGGATAAAGGGTCTGTGGTGGTCAGAGAGAGCGGACTGCAGAATCCGTGGGCATCACTGTCGCCAGACGGAGGCGCTGTGGCATAGCCTTCCGAATCTGACGGACGATAAAGAGAGTATTCCAGATAAACAGTAGAATCATTCACCAGCGTTCAGCAGCCAAACGGTTAAAACCCCACACGGTGAATTACGGGCACACACGTCTTTCAGCGGCGTATGGACGCCCACTCCTGTCAGTTAGAGGAGGACACTGTCTACACCTTCTGTCTGTATGAGGACTTACACACTCGAATCACATTATTATGACCACCCTGCCTTCAGCGGCGGCAGCGTTTGGCTCTTTAGAGCAGTCAGGTGCGTCAGCTGGCCTGGTGGGTATATAAGGTGTGGGATAGACCTCCTGCACACATATGCCTCATTGCTGTAATGGGTAAAGGGGCGGTACATGCTGACCCTCTTCCCCGGGGCGGAAGGGTCTTCCAGCAAGACAATTCAACACGCCACCCGGCCAGAAACGCCCGACACTGGTTGGAAGAGCATGACCAAGACTTCCAGGAACTACCCTAGCCTGCTAATTCACCAGACTTGGACCAAATTGAGCATCAGTGGGACCCCCTCGATCGTCATGTTGGCTCTGTGGCTCCTCCCCCATGTTCCCTCCAACAGCTGTGGGACACACTGCAGTCAGCATGGCTCCAGATACCTGTGCCCACCTACCAGGACCTTACTGAGACACTCCCGGTCTGTCTAGCTGCTGTCCGTGCTGCACACGACGGTACTCCGAGTATTACTGGTCATAATAATGTGACTCGACTGTGTATGTCATCAACATGTTGGACAAGTGTGTTTAAATAATGACTAATTAATTCTAAATATTCACATGTCAGAATTATTACCGCAGGTATCATGACACCAGGCATGGTTGATTACTTCTCTATGAGATAACATGAGATAATGAGTCCGTACTGTCTCAGTATTGACTCAGTAGGACAGAGCGATTACGGACAGGGTGAATACGCCGTCTGCTCCTCCTCCACCTCCGTACCTGTGAGACTCTGAGTGTGACAGAGGACGTTACCTATTGAAACAGAAGCTGATGGGGTGCTGCCCTCTAGTGGTTGTGCTGAGGTGCTCTCAGCAGGCTGTCCAGGAGCGGTGCCATCAGACTGGGTGCTGGGAAGGGCCGTCTGCACAGCTGGAGCTTCCTCTGAGGAGGCGTCCTGACCGGGAGCAGGAGGTTCATCCACAGGGCAGATAATGAACCACCTCTTCCCCGTATGAAGCACTGCGAGGAGAAAGTCCTACTGATTAACCAGCACCGACCTCGGGTCAGTTCTGAACCACCCCACTGACTCCCACAGCACCGGGACCGGGCTTCTGTAACACCAGCCACAACACACGTCCCGCCCGGCCATTTAACCTGTTACAGAACTCGAGAGGTAGATCTACTCCCAGCGGGGTCAGACCCCGTCACCGGGCTCCCAGGACCCTACAGGAAGCTGTGTTCATCAGCGAGTGTTCATATACAGACCACAGAAGACTAGAGGTGATTGGAGTTTACCGTTCTGCTGATAGACCGGCTGCGGAGCTCCGTCTCTCGGTCCTCTCGTCCCCTGCAGACGGACAGGAGAGGGGAGTTATACTGGTTCTGGTTCTGGTTCTGGTTCTACCGGTTTAGTGTGTTTACAGACAGGTGGTGTTACAGAGCCGTGAGGAGGGAGGCTTTACTCGGGCTCCTTTAACAGGTCTGCATTCTGGAATTCGGCCACACGGTGGCGGTAGATTGTTCCTTGTAGTGCGTGGTCACGGGGGCTGAGCTAGTTTATCTGACAGAGCATGTTCTTTACACGGGAAGGTGTGACTCCTTTCATCTCCACCCCCCACATGTGCACCCCCCCCCCACTATTCCGATAGTGACCTTCTTTACCCTTACAGCCGGATCACAGGAGAAACACTCATCCTCAGAACCGCTGCTCCAGAAGGAGGTGGGGGGGGGGGAGGTCTGAACGTTAAAACCAGCAGGTGTAGGTTTTCACCCTGCGTTTTGGCGCCCCCTAGTTTTGGCGGTGATCTGACGCCATACCAGGCCTTCCGGACAGCAAACCACTCATCTGACCAGCAGTCTGTGTGCATGTAGTCCTGCGTGGTGCAGCCGTCTGCCAATGGTGCTGCACTAACAGGATGGAGGACACCACTGCTCACTGGAGGTCTGTAATGGTGGTGTTGGGTCAGTCAGGTACAGGGATCAGACCTGCCCTTGGTTACGTCACGTGTGCGGTCGAGCGTGAAACCTAAATCATTAGCATGTCTCACCATGTCAGAACCACACACCAAGGTTCAGTCCTGAGGGTGGACTCCTCCTGTGTGCAGCTGTTCTACTGATGACGTGTGTAGATGCTAATCTCTTCCTCACACTCAGGTTCAGTCTAAACGCCTCACCTCATCCCCCAGTCCGCCTGGAGTCGGTCCCTGAAGCGGAGTGTCCCTCAGGGCTGCCGCTCTCTCCCCCTCCACCTCCTCATTCAGCATGTCCTCAGCCTTGTCCACAATGTCCTTCAGCTGGTCAATGAAGATCTCCTTCTCTATGGGCAGGATGAAGCCGTTCTCCACCTGGTGAGCACGGACGGGTCAACCCGGGTTACAGACTCTCCGCTGAACAGAGACACAGAGTCTAATCTAGACATGTCCGATGTGCCGTCCTCACCATGTAAGTGGCGATTTCCTCCGGGGCATCTCCATCCAAATCAAACTTGAAGGTCACCATCTTGTGATTATGGGTCTCCAGCTGGCACTCCACCATTTTATCACCTGTATCACTGACCTGGTGCCACGTGGGGGAGAGAGACAGGCGGTCAGACAGCTAGCACTCAAAACCAGGAAGCGGACGACCGCACCTTAGAAAGAAGCCGGACTCACGTTGAGCATGCTGAGTTTGGGTTTGTTGGTCTTCTCCTGCCGTGAGCGGGTGCGGGCGGATTTGCGATGGTGCTTCCTGGGTTTCCCGTCACCTTTCCCTCCGCTGGCGGTCCCGTCATAGCTGTCGCTCATCTCTTTACCTGAGGCGGCATCCGAGTTCACACTGGACCACCCGGGAGGAGGTCAACAAGGTCATTCAGGTCAGAGGGCAGCATGTCAGAGTCTCAGTCAATACATACAGCACTGCGTTCATCAGGAACCCTACGAATCTCCCAACCAGCCTCACACGGGGTGGAGGAAACCCTACCCCCACACAGCCACGTAGAGCTGCGGTACCCTCATCACCCCCACACAGCCCTGTAGAGCTGCGGTACCCTCATCACCCCCACACAGCCCTGTAGAGCTGCGGTACCCTCATCACCCTCACACAGCCACGGAGAGCTGCGGTACCCTCATCACCCTCACACAGCCACGTAGAGCTGCGGTACCCTCATCACCCCCACACAGCCACGTAGAGCTGCGGTACCCTCATCACCCCCACACAGCCACGTAGAGCTGCGGTACCCTCATCACCCCCACACAGCCACCTAGAGGTGCGGTACCCTCATCACCCCCACACTGCCCTGTAGAGCTGCGGTACCCTCATCACCCCCACACAGCCCTGTAGAGCTGCGGTACCCTCATCACCCCCACACAGCCACCTAGAGGTGCGGTACCCTCATCACCCCCACACAGCCCAGTAGAGCTGCGGTACCCTCATCACCCTCATCACCCCCACACAGCCACGTAGAGCTGCGGTACCCTCATCACCCCCACACAGCCCTGTAGAGCTGCGGTACCCTCATCACCCCCACACAGCCCTGTAGAGCTGCGGTACCCTCATCACCCCCACACAGCCACGTAGAGCTGCGGTACCCTCATCACCACCACACTGCCCTGTAGAGCTGCGGCACCCTCATCACCCCCTCACAGCCCTGTAGAGCTGCGGTACCCTCATCACCCCCACACAGCCCTGTAGAGCTGCGGTACCCTCATCACCCCCACACAGCCACGTAGAGCTGCGGTACCCTCATCACCCCCACACAGCCCTGTAGAGCTGCGGTACCCTCATCACCCCCACACAGCCACGTAGAGCTGCGGTACCCTCATCACCCCCACACAGCCACGTAGAGCTGCGGTACCCTCATCACCCCCACACAGCCCTGTAGAGCTGCGGTACCCTCATCACCCCCACACAGCCACGTAGAGCTGCGGTACCCTCATCACCCCCACACTGCCCTGTAGAGCTGCGGTACCCTCATCACCCCCACACAGCCCTGTAGAGCTGCGGTACCCTCATCACCCCCACACAGCCCTGTAGAGCTGCGGTACCCTCATCACCCCCACACTGCCCTGTAGAGCTGCGGTACCCTCATCACCCCCACACTGCCCTGTAGAGCTGCAGCACCCTCATCACCCCCACACAGCCCTGTAGAGCTGCGGTACCCTCATCACCCCCACACAGCCACGTAGAGCTGCGGTACCCTCATCACCCTCACACAGCCACGGAGAGCTGCGGTACCCTCATCACCCTCACACAGCCACGGAGAGCTGCGGTACCCTCATCACCCTCACACAGCCACGGAGAGCTGCGGTACCCTCATCACCCCCACACAGCCACGTAGAGCTGCGGTACCCTCATCACCCCCACACAGCCCTGTAGAGCTGCGGTACCCTCATCACCCTCACACAGCCACGGAGAGCTGCGGTACCCTCATCACCCCCACACAGCCCTGTAGAGCTGCGGTACCCTCATCACCCCCACACAGCCACGTAGAGCTGCGGTACCCTCATCACCCCCACACAGCCCTGTAGAGCTGCGGTACCCTCATCACCCCCACACAGCCACGTAGAGCTGCGGTACCCTCATCACCCCCACACAGCCCTGTAGAGCTGCGGTACCCTCATCACCCCCACACAGCCCTGTAGAGCTGCGGTACCCTCATCACCCCCACACAGCCACGTAGCCCTGAGGGGGTGTGTCTGCTGGAAACCACGTCCAGTCACGGAAAAGGCGTCGCCCCTCTCGGTACCACTCCAACCTGAACTGGATGCTCTAGCAGCTGTACTCGGACAGTGCTACGTGGCCAGAGGACACGGACCCGTCCTCCTCAGTCTGGAGGAGAGCGGCTGCTCTCGTGTTAATGTAGGTGCGGCTAGCGTAAGCTAACTGAGCGGCAGTAACCCACAGCCTGTTAGCCCTGTTCCGTAAGGGACTGCTGTGGCTAACAGAGTCTAGCAGACTTGGGTACTCTAAGGACTACGGCGAGCCGTACCTCTGACCTAGCGCATGCTTATGCCCTCCAGTGTTATGGGGGGAGTCGGACAGGATGGCCCTGGACAACCTTTAACCTAGCTAACTTAGCAATGTCTAGCCTGCTCCAGGGAAGCTCAAGATTTCACCAATAGCATTAGCCTGAGCTTCAGACCTATTAGGAGCGCCCTTCTCACAGGGGTGGACGTCTCCGCTCGCTCTCCAGGTCACGCTGTTCGTCTTCATGGTGTTCATGAACAGACGTGCTGTGAAGCAGTTAGCACTAGCGCAGAGGTAGTGATGCTCAGGACTCACCTGTCACAGGTGTAGCTGGGAAGTGGGAGGGGTATCGGGTCCTGCAAAGCATAAACACAGTGTCAGTGACAGCCCAGAAGTGCAGAGCGTACACAAGCTAATTCATGCTAATTACAGGCTGTCAATAACCAATCGGATCCACCGCCAGCTGAAGACCGGCGGATCCTCTTCCAGAGAGAGTGTGCTGAGCTTTCCGTTCAGTGTGCAATCAAACGCCATGACTCGACGCTCTCAGAGCGAGAGTGAACACGAGGCGGATATGATGGAGCCCTGAAGGTACCGAGGCTAAAAGGCCCAGCCCTGCTGACATTACGCATCCCTCGGTGTAGTACTCAGCCACAGCGCTGATGTGTCACACACAGAAACGGGAATATAGGTGGAGCTGATCAGAGGCGGAGGGCACCACCGGTCAGCATCCCTCTCAGAGTTCCTTGTTTGGCCTGTTCCGTTCAGGCTGTCTGAATGCTCAGGGGTGGAGTCGCTGCTGCTCTGGACGTCTGTAGTTAACATCGTTCGGGTGTCAGTACGGAGATCTGATCTGATCTGATCTGATCTGATCTGATCTGATCTGATCCCCTCATCACGAGGCTGATCTGATCCTGATCTGTCAGCGCTCGGCCCTGCCCTCGTGGCCTGTTACCGCTGTGTTATGATGCAGATGAGCGCCAGCTCACACCGCTTCTTCTCCTTTCCTCTGCTCAGCATCTCCAACAGCCCCGAAGAGCTTCCTGCTTCAGAGCCCTGCAGGTGCCCCGGTGCTGCACCATGTAGACTGAAACGTGAAGCCTGGACGCGTAGCTGGAAGCCGCCGTGTGGACTAGCCTAACTAGCGGCTATGAGCCTATCCTGGTATGTGTTCAGGACAAGGCGTTCCCGTTATCAGACGTGTAGCAGGAAATCTCCCTGGATCTGACGTATAGCCCTTCTCCTCTCACTACCTCCACCACACACCCAATATTTACAGGCATACCGCGACGGCGCTAACGCTAACTACATCAGAGCGCTAATCTCAGTCCCCTCCACTGGACCATGCTGATGAAGGCCCCCTACGCTGAGCTCCACCATCCCGAGGCACTGGACTGGTGTAGAGATGTGCCATTCACTCTGCTTCCTCCTGAACAAGGCAGGGTTGCCAGATTGGTCAGTATCCCTTTAAAACAAATCAATTTTCTCAAGTCTTCTGGTTCTGAACATTCTTACGGCTGGTAACTACACACAATCTGGCAACCCTGTTCCCACCCACACTTACAAGACCTTCCCTGGCCCAAACACACCACACATCTCTAGCAGCAGGTCGAGCTGCGGTACCGGCGGGGACCCTACCTCCTGGCCGTGGTCTGGTCCGGGGGGCATGAAGACAGACGCTGTGTCCAGGGCCTGCTGAGTGTTGCTGGGTGCGGTGCTGCTTTCGGCGGCGGCAGCTGCTGTCTGGGTTCCGACAGGCTGCGGAGGCAGCGCACGGCTCTCCGGGACTGTTCTGTCCATGTGGGCTGGACACGGTTCAGGAAACATCATTAGGGTATACGGTCAGTGTACCATCCCTCCCCAGTCCTCCTTATCACCGCTGGTTTAGTTACGAGTCATATTAATGAATAATATTTAAAAGAGGTTTGGAGTTTTTATCCTGTGCTGGTTCAGCAGTTCTGGTACATGATAAGTACAGTTCAGTACGCAGAGACACCCACCACCACTGGCTGCAGGGAACTCTGGCTCCGAGTCTTCCCTTTGTGGTGGAGACTGAATGCAAGTCAGGTCTGCGTGGACGTGTGCCAGGGGGTCGTCCTGGGGAGGGAGAGGATGAGGCATTACGCTTTACTGTGGGTGGAGCTTCATTCACACTTAATGCCAATATGTTCAACGGCTCCGCCCATGACTGCTCGACACACACGGCAGAACAGTCAGCATGCAGGCTTAGCCTCAGAGCTAGCTCAGCTAAACCCAGCCTTCGGAGGGGACCGCAAGGCCTGGGGTCCTGATAAAGCTGTCCTGTAGACTACATCTACATTACACTCATGGTGGAGATACACTACAGAGTCCTAATCATCAGCGTCCAGAGAAACACAGGCCCCGCCAAACCAGCAGCTTCACAGGACAGCCCAGATCAGGGGAGTCAGGGGAACCAGACGTCCCTCCGAGCAGCGCTGGGTCGGATCTGGTGAGATCTTCACCCAGTGTGAACACAGCTGTGTTCGGATGAAGCAGAGCAGTACTGATCGACCCAAGTGGAGGTTCCGGTTCTCTGGACGGAGATGATATTAAAATGCTACTGACTCGTTTTTGTAGGAATCGAAGCTGAGCTACTTCTACACCGGTCATACTAATCCAGCTCAAACAGGGCGTTAGCTCTGTGCTAACTGATATGCTAATTCCTCTAGATGTGCTAGCGGCTAGCATCATGTTTTAAGGAATTTAACTAAATGTAAGCTTGTAGCTGGAAATTCCAGGCTGGAATCTTCAGTGTTCCGTGCAGCGCAAGCGGTTTTAATTCTAACCCCTGTCCTAACGTATCCCATGACCAGTCCACTGGAACCAAGTCTGGGCCGTATGCGGCGCTGGAGCGCTGGAGCTCTCTGTACGTGATCTAGATCTCTATACACTGAGCACGCCTGCCTCGGGACTGGCGCCACTTCCGGCTGACTGTCAGTAAAACCGTCTGACTGATGAACTACGACAGCCCGTCCCGCACTAGCAGAAGCTGAACTGATACACGTCCTGGGACAGAAGAGCGGACTGGAGCAGCATGTACCTGTGCAGGCGGCGTGGAGATACAGAGCTCTTGCTGAGGAAGGGAGGACGGCGGCTGCCCCATTTGAGAGAAGGGCAGAGACAGCTGTGGGGGCTGGGGCTGAAGGCGAGCGCCATCTTGTGGAGGAGCAGGAGAGTACACCTGCTGCTGTTGTGGAGGTATGAGGGACGGCGGAAGGGCCATGCCCAGGAGAGGGATGGGGGCTGGTAAACCCAGGGGGGCAGATACAGGGGTTTGGGGGGTACCTGCTCCAGGTATGGAGGGCATGGTTTGTATGGGGGCAAGAGAAAGTGGGGCGTGAACTGAACCTGGTGAATAGTAGGGTGAGGGTACAGGAGGACCACCGCTGGGGTAGGCGGAGGAGTATGGGACAGGGGAATAGGGTATTGCCTCACTTCCAGCGGGAGTGCCCCCTGTGGGCAGAACAGGGTATGGCGAAGGGAACTGAGGAAGAAAAATAAAACAAAGAAAGAAAAATAAACAGAAGTAGGCATGCCAACCATCCTTCACAGAGCCAGGCTTCACTATGGGCTCGCCAACACCATCACCTAGGCTACACCTGCTCCTGATGTTCAGCAGCAGTAGGAGTGTAATACCTACACCTGTAACTACTTTCAGCTAACGCCCTTCCAGAGCCGCGTGAAGGTGTAATCACAGACGGCGCTGCACGGCACTGCCAGTGTACATTTCCAGTCAAGGTGGCCGTTACACAACCCATCACTAACCCATCCCTAACTACCACCTGGAACAACTCCTTAGACAGACATGATCAAACAAAGAACCTGCTGGTGTTCTCCGAACAATGGACTGACCACCCCAGAGTCCAGAGTTCCTTGATGTTGACCAATAGGAGGACAGAGTGAGCTCCATTACATTGACCAATAGGGGGCAGAGTGAGTTGCTCAGTGTTGACCAATAGGGGGCAGAGTGAGTTGCTCAGTGTTGACCAATAGGGGGCAGAGTGAGTTGCTCAGTGTTGACCAATAGGGGGCAGAGTGAGTTTGACTCAGAGTGAGTTGACCAATAGGGGGCAGAGTGAGTTGCTCAGTGTTGACCAATAGGGGGCAGAGTGAGTTGCTCAGTGTTGACCAATAGGGGGCAGAGTGAGTTGCTCAGTGTTGACCAATAGGGGGGCAGATAGGGGGCAGAGTGAGTTGCTCAGTGTTGACCAATAGGGGGCAGAGTGAGTTGCTCAGTGTTGACCAATAGGGGGCAGAGTGAGTTGCTCAGTGTTGACCAATAGGGGGCAGAGTGAGTTGCTCAGTGTTGACCAATAGGGGGCAGAGTGAGTTGCTCAGTGTTGACCAATAGGGGGCAGAGTGAGTTGCTCAGTGTTGACCAATAGGGGACAGAGTGAGTTGCTCAGTTTTGACCAATAGGGGACAGAGTGAGTTGCTCAGTGTTGCTCAGTGAGTTGCTCAGTGTTGACCAATAGGGGGCAGAGTGAGTTGCTCAGTGTTGACCAATAGGGGGCAGAGTGAGTTGCTCAGTGTTGACCAATAGGGGGCAGAGTGAGTTGCTCAGTGTTGACCAATAGGGGGCAGAGTGAGTTGCTCAGTGTTGACCAATAGGGGGACAGGGTGAGTTCCTTGACATTGCCCAATTGGAGGTGTAGGACTGAACTCTGAAGGGAGTCTCTGGAAGACTGGACGCTGGAATGGAGAGTGACGGACCGTATACAGGTCCTGAGTGTCCTGGTAGCCTGCTGGTCTCAGATGTACCTCTAACTTGTCCTTACTGGCGGCTTTGACTGGAAATGAAACACATGAAGGGGGGTCTCTGACTTTTGCACAGTACTGCTAACAGGGCAGGGGTTCACCAGCTCCACCAGCTCCTCCACAGATCTCAGACAGAAGGCTGACCACATGCACAGGCCTTACCTGCGTGGTGATCTGGAGGGGCTGCAGGAGAGGTGCGGAATGAACAGCCTGGTGTGGTTGAGGAGGTGGAACGCTGCTCAGCATGGAAGGTGCTGATTGGAGCAGATGGTGAGGATGGGCCGGACCCTCAGAAGATGACTCCACCACGGGCTGAAGAGTCGATAAAGTCTTAAAGAGGGAGAGAGAGCTCAGTGGGGTCGGCGCTAACACAAGGCTAACACAAACATCCTGGAGGAGCTTCCTCCCAAACATGCTGAGGGATACGTCAGTCGTGTTAGCAAGGCTAGCATGGCACCTTGGATGAAGCGTGTGGTATCTATCTCCAACAACTTGGTCAGGAGGATATGGTAGTGTGTTTGTGAGAAACAGACCCGGGAGCACAACTGTACGTATGTGTGGACATCACAGTGCGGTCATTCTGAAGGCCAATGACTGATTAGCTTAGCAACAGGAGGAGGATGAGGGTGTTTCTACAGATCTGAGACGGTGGGTCTACCTGGGACAGGAAAGCTGCAGGATGGAGATAGAGGTGAAACTGAGAGAAATAAAAACACAAGAAAGAAGCTAAATTAAAACACTAAGCCACCATGAGGACAGAGCTCAGTTACAGACACCGCGGCACACAGACGCCCAGTGAGCCTCAGCCGTTATCCCGAGCCGGAAGCGGATGTGGCTTTGTAAGTTACGTGGGATCGTTCAGCGTCTTACCTCCTGCGCTAGCGGAGCAGCTGGAGCTGGTGTGGCTGGAGCAGACATGGTCTGAGCTAGCGTAGCGGTGGGCTGAAAAACATCACACAACATCTCAGAAACAGACTGGCTGCGTCCCCCGGCGACCCCCCAACTCAGGCTCCAGGGATACCTCACTCAAAACCGGCCCACACCTAGCAGAGCCCGGCTGACATCACGGCACGCCACTCACGTTATCATTACCCCCCGCCCCCCAGTCAAGCACCTCAGTTCGGGTTGGGTAGCCCACAGTCCATCAACACCATGAACAAAAATCAAGGTGCGGACCACCAACCACCTTATCCTGCCTATACAAAATGGCCCTCCGGGCAGCCTGCCGGCCGTGTTGGGGTTCTGAGTGAAGTAGTCCCAGAATGAGACGAGACAGAGATAACGCTCTCAGGGCGGGGCTTGTTTCAATGTGACAGGGCCGGAGAGGAGAACTACAGGGCGTAACTACAGGGGGCTCCGGGGCGGCGCTCAGGGGAAGCAGCTGGAGAGCAGTGTTCCGGGGAGAAGGGTCATTTCCCAGCGCTCCCAGTCTGATCTGACAGTGCTTCTGCAGAGCCCTGGTAACGATTCAGAATGACCGGGTCCTGGAGCACTAGGGACTAACCTTCCAGGTACAAGCTCTCCTGGGTGCACAGGAACACGCCCAGCACCACTCTACCGCTGTCACTGTTCTGTTTACTTCCACTCGTGGAATAGGGGTACTCTAATGGGGACTAGGACACTGAGAACGGAGGGGGCAGGTAGGAACCTTAGCCAGGCAGCAGCGCACCAAATGGGGAGGGATCAGTCCTCTACAGCAGACACGTTTAGTGGGTTCAGGGCTTTCTAACCTACCAGGGCATCTCGTCCAACCTTGCTGCCATGTAGAGACGGTGTTGGGCAAGGTGCCTTGTGTGGCGTAGCAGGTGAAGAGGCTGTGGCATCTCCATTGCTATTACCCGGCTGCCAAGCGGTTCTGTCCATCAGTACCGGAGAGCTGGTGCGGCGACTGACGATGTGATGTAGACAGCGATTGAGGTGAGACAGATCTACATGGTCCCCCACACTGCGGGGTATCCCTGATCGGGACAGGCTAAGAGGGGAACCTGGATCACCAGGAGACGATAAGGACATGTGTACAGGAGAGCCTGGAGACAGGAGCGGCGAGGGGATCAACATGTGTACCGGAGAGGATGCTGTCTCAGGCTGAACGGAGGAAGGCGGTTCTCCCGGAGTCTTGTCAGAACAGGAGTAGGAGTGCTCGGGAGATGGGGGCGTGACATGCACTGCCGATGGTGGGACCTGGTGACTGGGAGACAATCCATTTGGGACTTTCGGGATAGGCACATAAATGTGAAATGCAGAGGGAGGGCAATGCCCAGGAGATGATGCCATCACGTGATTTGGGGAGGCTGGGGTCCGGACCTCGGAGGCAGATGCAGCACGGACAGGGTGGATGAGACATGGTGGGTTCACCCCAGACACATGGGCTTGGACCGGTGAGTGCGAAGAGTGAGAGGGGTCAGGGGGTCCTCCGCTTTCTGTCCTCGTAGTCAACAACAGAGCCACGCAGACCTGGCAGAAGTGTGGACGGTGCGATGGGGCAGGGCTGTGTCTGGGAGTCGAGGGAATGGCCGGAGACTGGGGCTTAGGATCTAAGATGGTACAGGAATCAAATCCGTGAGGAGACGGTTCAGCTTCAGCTGAAGAACCCTTCCTGGAGGGGAGAGCATCCCTAAGGAATGGGGACACTGAGAATGGACATGGAGAGCGCCGTACTGTGTCCCTGTGAGCTGGGTCCTGCTTTGGACAGCTACAGGGTAAATGGTTCGGTGGCTGTGAACGAGTGTGCAAATGTGCCCTCCTCTGCAGTGCATCAAGAACTGAGGTACTGCCCCGTCTGGACGCAGTCAAGTTCTCAAAGGACAAGAGGGAATCCTGGGACTCACAGGGAACGCTGCCATGTCGCTGAATCGTCAGCCACAGAGAGGAAATAAAACAGATTCAGAATTCACAAACAACAACATACAGGCCTGAACGGGCCCCCTAGACGAAACCAGAACACCAAGAAAACTGGGCTCTACTGTCTGCAGGTTAGACATGTCCTGCACGTCCTGCACGTCCTGCACGTACAGGGTATTTTGGATTCTGTCTGATCCGGGGGTGCATAAATATACAAACGACTGCAGAGGGAGGGATGGTTCATTCCGGTAGGGAATCTGAGAGTGGACTTACCGGAGGGGACTGCTGGTAAAGGCTCTGGTGTCGCTGAGCGGAGGACTGCACAAACGCCGCTTGGTGTAGCTGTGGAGCAGATTGCTGATAGGACCCCTGATGGAGATGAGCTATAGGGTGCTGTTGGGTCACCTGGTGGAGCTGAGCGTTTGGCTGAGGCTGGACACCGAGCTGTGTTTGGATGCCCTGGAGTAACTGGGCAGCAGGCTGCAGGTGGATGTTGGGTTGTGGCTGGGCATCTTGATGTAGTAGGGTACCTGGCTGCTGGGGAGGGGGCTGTTGTGGAGCTCCCAGATGTCCAGCAGGTTGCTGTAGGGTCTCCTGCTGGGATACAAGTTGTGGCTGGGGTCCTGGGTGGGCTTGAGCGGTGAGCTGTATTTGGGCCTCCTGGTACAACTGAGCTGCAAGCTGCGGCTGAGCCCCTTGCTGCAGCTGAACCAGGAGCTGTGCGGGAGGACTACGGAGTTTCTGGGAAGCGGAGATGGACTCCTGCAGGTATGGAAGGCTGTGCTGGTTACCCAAAGCTTCGGAGATCACTGAGGAGGTGACCGTGGTATCCGCTGCAGAGTCGAGGAGAGAGGAACAGACAAGGAAGAGAGTGTCACATGCTGGGTTAGAAAGGAGAAACCCAGTGTGTGCTCCTGTCCCCTCTGGGTCTGAAGGGACGCCCCTGATAATCAGGGCTTTATAAGAACGTGTCTCCTCGCAGGACAGCCTGGGGAGCTAATTACACTGCTCTGTTTACAATTACAGCCCTTAAGGTGGAGGGAGACGCGGTAACCGCGGAGGAGACAGCTGTGGCTGAGTGACTGTTTCATGGTCATCTGAAGGTTCACTGATGACTCACTCTGCTGACTCACCGGTGATGAAACTCTGCAGCCAGCAAAAAAACTCACAGCCCTGTTTAACAGTGCCTCCCTCCTGGCAGTCCTGCCCGGGTAGGCCTGAACGCCCAGCGGACTTATGAAGGTACTTCAGCACGAAGGCGGAGAGTTTGAAGTAAGGATGTGTATCGAGAGGACAAACAGTGCAGCTGCTGATTTACATGCAAGAGGAATATCTGCACCCGGGAGGAGGGGTGGAAGGAGGTGTGGGGGTGCGGGTGTGTTGGGAAGGATGATAAAGGTTTCCAGGATCAATAACTGATGATACATTTAGACTGATATGATCAATATTTACTGAGCTTAGTGACTCTGAGTCACTCCTGACAGTCTGGTACGACACCACTGCAGTCTTTGGTGATGGTGACGTGGTGTTAAGGACAGTCGTGGTAACGGTCTGTGTGCATGTAGTCCTGCGTGGTGCAGCCGTCTGCCGATGACTGATGGAGGACACCACTGCTCGCTGGAGGTCTGTAGTGGTGGTGTTGGGTCAGTCAGGTACAGAGATAAGACCCGCCCCTGCTGACGTCACATGTGCAGCCACATGCCTCGCCGTGTCAAACCTACACACCAAGTTTGGTTCCTGTTTACTGATTCCTTCAGGGTGCAGATACTCTTTCATGTGTGAACCAGGCCTGATTATTCTCTACTGAAGCTTGTTCAGTGTGGTTTGAGTCCTGCTGATACTCAGTGTCTTCTCCAGAAAAGGACATACTGTATACGCTGTAGTAAGGACATACTGTATACCTGGTAGTAAGGACATACAGTATACGTTGTAGTAAGGACATACTGTATACGCTGTAGTAAGGACATACTGTATACGCTGTAGTAAGGACATACTGTATACGCTGTAGTAAGGACATACTGTATACGCTGTAGTAAGGACATACTGTATACGCTGTAGTAAGGACATACTGTATACGGTGTAGTAAGGACATACTGTATACGCTGTAGTAAGGACATACTGTATACGTGGTAGTAAGGACGTACAGTATACGCTGTAGTAAGGACATACTGTATACGCTGTAGTAAGGACATACTGTATACGCTGTAGTAAGGACATACTGTATACGCTGTAGTAAGGACATACTGTATACGCTGTAGTAAGGACATACTGTATACGCTGTAGTAAGGACATACTGTATACGTTGTAGTAAGGACATACTGTATACGCTGTAGTAAGGACATACTGTATACGTGGTAGTAAGGACATACTGTATACGTTGTAGTAAGGACATACTGTATACGTTGTAGTAAGGACATACTGTATACGTTGTAGTAAGGACATACTGTATACCTGGTAGTAAGGACATACTGTATACGTTGTAGTAAGGACATACTGTATACGCTGTAGTAAGGACATACTGTATACGTTGTAGTAAGGACATACTGTATACCTGGTAGTAAGGACATACTGTATACGTTGTAGTAAGGACATACAGTATACGTTGTAGTAAGGACATACTGTATACGCTGTAGTAAGGACATACTGTATACGTTGTAGTAAGGACATACTGTATACGTGGTAGTAAGGACATACTGTATACGTTGTAGTAAGGACATACTGTATACCTGGTAGTAAGGACATACTGTATACGTTGTAGTAAGGACATACTGTATACGCTGTAGTAAGGACATACTGTATACGTTGTAGTAAGGACATACTGTATACGCTGTAGTAAGGACATACTGTATACGTTGTAGTAAGGACATACAGTATACGTTGTAGTAAGGACATACTGTATACGCTGTAGTAAGGACATACTGTATACGCTGTAGTAAGGACATACTGTATACGCTGTAGTAAGGACATACTGTATACGCTGTAGTAAGGACATACTGGTATTAAGGGACATACGGTAAGTTTGTAGTAAGGACATACTGTATACCTGGTAGTAAGGACATACTGTATACGCTGTAGTAAGGGAAATACTGTTGATACGTGGTAGTAAGGACATACTGTATAACGCTGTAGTAAGGACATACTGTATACCCTGGTAGTAAGGACATACAGTATACGCTGTAGTAAGGACTATGTATACGCTGTAGTAGGAATACTGTATACGTTGTAGTAAAGACGTAACAGTATACGTTGTATACTGACATACGATGTAGTAAGGACATACTGTATACGTATGTAGTAAGGACATACTGTATACGCTGTTAGTAAGGACATACTGTATAGTGTTTAGTAGGACATACGGTAGACCACGCTGTAGTAAGGACATACTGTATACGCTGTAGTAAGGAAATACTGTATACCTGGTAGTAAGGACATACTGTATACGTTGTAGTAAGGACATACAGTATACGTTGTAGTAAGGACATACTGTATACGTTGTAGTAAGGACATACTGTATACGCTGTAGTAAGGACTTACTGTATACGTTGTAGTAAGGACATACTGTATACGCTGTAGTAAGGACATACTGTATACGTTGTAGTAAGGACATACAGTATACGTTGTAGTAAGGACATACTGTATACGCTGTAGTAAGGACATACTGTAAACGTGGTAGTAAGGACATACTGTATACGTTGTAGTAAGGACATACTGTATACCTGGTAGTAAGGACATACAGTATACGTTGTAGTAAGGACATACTGTATACGCTGTAGTAAGGACATACTGTATACGTTGTAGTAAGGACGTACAGTATACGTTGTAGTAAGGACATACTGTATACGCTGTAGTAAGGACATACTGTATACGTTGTAGTAAGGACATACTGTATACGCTGTAGTAAGGACATACTGTATACGTTGTAGTAAGGACATACAGTATACGCTGTAGTAAGGACATACTGTATACGCTGTAGTAAGGAAATACTGTATACCTGGTAGTAAGGACATACTGTATACGTTGTAGTAAGGACATACAGTATACGTTGTAGTAAGGACATACTGTATACGTTGTAGTAAGGACATACTGTATACGCTGTAGTAAGGACTTACTGTATACGTTGTAGTAAGGACATACTGTATACGCTGTAGTAAGGACATACTGTATACGTTTGTCGTAAGGGACATACCCAGTATACGTGGTAGTAAGGAACATACTTGTACGACGCTGTAGTTAAGGACATAAGTACTTATACGTTGTAGTAAGGACGTACAGTATACGTTGTAGTAAGGACATACTGTATACGCTGTAGTAAGGACATACTGTATACCTGGTAGTAAGGACATACAGTATACGTTGTAGTAAGGACATACTGTATACGCTGTAGTAAGGACATACAGTATACTTGTAGTAAGGACCATACTGGTATACGCTGTTTAGGTGGGTATTAGGACTTACTGTATACGTTGTAGTAAGGACATACTGTATACGCTGTAGTAAGGACATACTGTATACGTTGTAGTAAGGACATACAGTATACGTTGTAGTAAGGACATACTGTATACGCTGTAGTAAGGACATACTGTATACGTTGTAGTAAGGACGTACAGTATACGTTGTAGTAAGGACATACTGTATACGCTGTAGTAAGGACATACTGTATACGTTGTAGTAAGGACATACAGTATACGTTGTAGTAAGGACATACTGTATACGCTGTAGTAAGGACATACTGTATACGCTGTAGTAAGGACATACTGTATACGCTGTAGTAAGGACATACTGTATTCGCTGTAGTAAGGACATACTGTATACGCGGTAGTAAGGACATACTGTATACGTTGTAGTAAGGAGGTACAGTATACGCTGTAGTAAGGACATACTGTATACGTTGTAGTAAGGACGTACAGTATACGTTGTAGTAAGGACATACTGTATACGCTGTAGTAAGGACATACTGTATACGTTGTAGTAAGGACGTACAGTATACGTTGTAGTAAGGACATACGGTATACGCTGTAGTAAGGACGTACAGTATACGCTGTAGTAAGGACATACTGTATACGCTGTAGCAAGGACTTACTGTATACGCTGTAGTAAGGACATACTGTATACGGTGTACACTGTTTGCTGGATTGTGCCTCCGCCTGTTTCTACAGCTACCTGGACTACAGGTGTGTAACATGCAGGAATAGCAGGTGCATACATGTAACAGTACTGCTAGTTACGGTGGGGGCGCTACAGGGCAGGGTGACCTGCTCGCCCTCAGGTTCCTCTGGCTCAGTGTGCGGGACGGGTGTACCACCCCGTGGTATCCCAGTGGGCGGGACCTGTAGCAGATTCTGCGTCCGGGCCTTAGCAGCCTTCCCTTTGGTCCCGCCTTCGCCTCCAGTGACGACTCGTTCCCTGTGCCATTTGATCAGAGCCACGCGGTCCCGAATCGACTTGCTCACCAGCTTCATGTCACACTCCAGGAAGAAACCAGAGTCCACCTGCAGACAGAACCACATACCACACAGACATCATTCACAACACTCCTACGAGTCCTGTACTCACCAGGCTTCACAGAGCATCCGTTCAGCTACCAGCTGGGACACTGCCTGGACTCAGAACCAGCAGTGCCTGGACTCAGAACCAGCACTGCCTGGACTCAGAACCAACAGTGCCTTTCTGGACTCTATACAAGCAGTGCCTGGACTCGGAACCAGCAGTGCCTGGACTCGGAACCTGCAGTGCCTGGACCCGGAACCAGCAGTGCCTCCAGCCCGTATTTAATATTTTGCCTCTAGTCATATTTGACCTCAGGCCTGTAGTTCAGCCCTACGCCTCAGTACCAGATTCTGATTAACTGAAAGCAGTATAGACCACTTCAGCTGGCTGGGTCAGACGCGTCCGTCCTGGGTCAGATCATTTCCCTCTGAGTGAACAGGGACTCTCTGGTCTAACTGGGATTAATTAATGAAGCCTCGTCCTCACAAGCAGCGGCTCCACACAGCGGCTCTGTGTGAAGAGTCGGGCAAACAAGGGAGTAAAGACAGAGACAAAGACAGAGCCTCATTCACCCCACTCTTCCTCTCAGCGCCTCTCTGAAGAGCCTCCAGAGGAACCGGAACAGAGACAGAGCGATACGGAGTCTGAAGCGTGCAGCCCTGTGGAACGGTGTGACCTGACGGCTCCTCTGTTTACCATTTCCTGGGCCACGGTGTCGGGGACCTCTCTCTCGAGGTCGAAGCCGAACTCGATGGCGCCGCTGTCCTTGTACTTTCCCTTCAGCTTCTTCTGGTCCTCGACCCACAGCCTGAGCGCAATCGAGGTCTTCTTCCCATCGTCCTCCTCAGCCAGCTCCACCCTGACGCCAGTGTCCTCCGCAAAGAAGGCGTGATTCAGGAGGTCCTTTATGGAATACCTGAGGAGAGAGGGGCACGGGTTAGGAACATAATCCAACCCGCATAATTCACATATCCTGGACACATAGGTTCATTCCCGGGACTCAGCATTAGCTGTCAGCAGGCGATGTGGAGCTCCCCTACAGTAACACACAGGCAGTGATTTAAAAACACCAAGGACAAAGAAATAACAGAACCAGAAATATATATAATACATCAGACCAACCCCCACACCCCCTCAGAGAATCAGTCACCAATACACACTTAATAAACCACACACACACACACACTCATATACACACACCCCCTCAGAGAATCAATCACCAATACACACTTAATAAACCACACACACACACACACTCATATACACACACCCCCTCAGAGAATCAATCACCAATACACACTTAATAAACCACACACACACACACTCATATACACACACCCCCTCAGAGAATCAATCACCAATACACACTTAATAAACCACACACAAACACACACTCATATACACACACCCCCTCAGAGAATCAGTCACCAATACACACTTAATAAACCACACACACACACACACTCATATACACACACCCCCTCAGAGAATCAATCACCAATACCCACACTAATAAACCACAAACACACACACCACTCATATACACACACACCCTCAGAGAATGCATATCACCAATACAAACTTAATAAACCACACACACACACACACTCATATAAACACACCCCCTCAGAGAACTCAATCACCAATACAAACACTTAATAAAACCAGCACAACACACACTCATATAGCACACAGAGCCCCCTCAGAGAATCAGTCACCAATACACACTTGAATAAAACCACACACATACGACACCAGTACATCACACACGACACACTATATACACACACCCCCTCAGAGAATCAATTCACCAATACCACACTTAATAAACCACAACACACGAAGCACAACACACACGACACACTCATATAACATCCACCCCCTACAGAGAACAATCACCCAATACCACTTAAAAAAGTTTTTTAATAAAACCACACACAAACACACACTCATATACACACACCCCCTCAGAGAATCAGTCACCAATACACACTTAATAAACCACACACAAACACACACACACATATACACACACACACGCACATACACACACACACACACACAAACACACACAAACACACTCATATACACACACCCCCTCAGAGAATCAGTCACCAATACACACTTAATAAACCACACACACACACACACTCATATACACACACCCCTCGCAGAAGAATTCAATCAACCAATACACACTTAATAAAAACCACACACACACACAACACACAAACCACACACATATACACACATCCCCCTCAGAGATAAATCACCAATACACACTTAATAAACACACAGGGGCTGTCACACACACACTCATATACACACACCCCCTCAGAGAATCAATCACCAATACACACTTAATAAACCACACACACACACACACTCATATACACACACCCCCTCAGAGAATCAGTCACAAAGACACACTAAATAAACCACACCACACCACACAATCACTCATAACACACACCCCCTCAGAGAATCAAAATCACCAATACACACTTAATAACCACACACAACACACCACATCTATACTACACACAGCACACCCCTCAGAGCATCAATGCACCAATACCACACTAATAACCACAACACACACACACACACTCATATACACACACCCCCTCAGAGAATCAATCACCAATACACACTTAATAAACCACACACACACACACACTCATATACACACACCCCCTCAGAGAATCAATCACCAATACACACTTAATAAAACCACACACACACACACACACTCATAAACCAAACCAAAAACACCCCCTCAGAGAATCAAATCACCAATACACACTTAATAACCATGCACACAGGACCAAACACACTCATATACACACACCCCCTCAGAGAATCAGTCACTCAATACAAACTTTAATAAAACCACACACACACACGACACTTCTATACAACACACCCCCCTCAGAGAACAATCACCAATACACACTAATAAAAACCACACCACCACACACACACACACTATATACACACACCCCTCAGCAGAAGCAGTCACACAAGACACACTTAATAAACCACACACAAAACACACACTCATATAACCATACACCCCCTCAGATAATCAGTCACCAATGACACACTTAATAACCACACACACACCCACACACTCAAACACACACACCCCCTCAGTAGAATCCCCCAGTTCACCATACACACTTAATAAACCACACACACACACAAACAAACACACAAAAACACACACACCCTCAGAGAATCAGTCAACCAATCACACTTAATAACACCACACAAAACACACACTCCATAACACACACCCCCTAGGAGAATCAGTCACCCCAATACACACTTATAAACCACCAACACACCCACACTCATATACACACTCCCCTAGGAAATCAATCACCAATACACCACTTAATAAACCACACACCACACACACACACTTACACTCATACTAAGACACACACCTCAGAGAATCAGTCACCAAGACACACCTTAATAAACACACAACACAAACACAACACTCATATACCACAGCCCGCAGCCCACCTCAGAGAATCAGTCACCAATACACCTTAATAAACCACACACACCACACACAAACTCACTATTGACACACACCCCCAGAGAATCAATCACCCAATACACACTTAATAAACCACACACACACACACTCATATACACACACCCCCTCAGAGAATCAATCACCAATACACACTTAATAAAACCACACACACGGACCACACTCTCTATAACACACCACCCCCTCAATGAGAATTCAGTCACAATACACACTTATAAAACACACACACACACACTCATACTACACACTACTCACCCCCGCAGAAGAATCAGTCACCAATACACACTTAATAAACCACACACACACCAAACACTCAGATACACACACCCCCTCGAGAATCCAATCACCAAAACCACTTAATAAACCACACACACACACACCCACACTCATATTACACATGCACCCCCTCAGAGAATCAATCACCAATACACACTATATTAAACACCACAATTCACAACACACACACTCATATACACACACCCTCTCAGAGAATCAGTCACCATACACACATAAACCACTTCAATAAACACAATATCACACACATGAGATATCACACCACACACTTAACTCATACACAC
>JAMWET010006645.1:20000-65591 GCA_024036415.1 Prochilodus magdalenae | reverse complement strand
ATGACTTTAATACGCTTTAATACGCTGTGGTTCAAAGTCCATCTGAAATCTAAACTGACCGCAATTTCAACACAGTGTTAGTTCCTGTCCCTGGTCATGATATTAATGATATCGAGAAGTTCACACACAACACTGGATATGCCCGAATGCCCTAGATATGTTAGAACAGCCTCAGAAATTTTTATGTTTAAAGAAAAAAAAAAATACTTTTATTATCTTTATTAATAAAGTTCTCACACACATACACACACACACACACACACACACACACACACACACACACACACACACTTACCAATCACCTGTATTAGTTACACCTCTGTATCTACACTTATTGTCCATGTTATCAGCTCCACTTGCCATATAAGGTGCACAGTTACAGACTGTAGTCCATCTGTTTCTCTGTAGCCCCTCACAAACCACCACATGGCAGGTATGATGTGGGTGGTGGATCATTCTCAGCACAGCAGTGACACTAATGTGGTGGTGTGTTAGTGTGTGTGGTGCTGGTGTAAGTGGATCAGACACCTCAGTGTCACTGCTGGACTGAGAATCGTCCACCAACCAAAACTATCAAGCCAGCGGCGTCCTGTGGGATGACTAACACTGCCCTGTGCAGCAGCAAATGAGCCATTTCA
Source organism: Prochilodus magdalenae (assembly GCA_024036415.1). Classification (NCBI taxonomy): domain Eukaryota; kingdom Metazoa; phylum Chordata; class Actinopteri; order Characiformes; family Prochilodontidae; genus Prochilodus; species Prochilodus magdalenae. The sequence continues at coordinate 64,953 of JAMWET010006645.1, read as the reverse complement.
GTCTCTGTCTCTGACTCTGACTACATCTACAAGGTGGACCAGCAAAGTAGGACTGTCTAATAGAGTGGACAGTGAGTGGACCCAGTGTTTAAACACCCCATTCATCCACCTTCTAAGGCTAGTGCTGCCAGAATGCAAGTCATCAATAACAGTGGTATGGTAGTGAATTAGTGGGTACACTGAAGTACTCATTCTTAATGTGTGTTATACTCCAGTGACGTGATTCTGCCCTGGCTAATTTCTGTTTGTGCTTGTTCAAGCCCGTCTTGAACCGAGGGGTCATCTTATTAGTTAATTATGATTTAGAGGCACTAAACTAATCAGTGATCCTTGTTCTCTCTCTTTCAGTCTGCTTGCGAATCCAGATCAACCCTCAGAACAAAACCGAGTTCCTGTCCATCTCTCCGGAAAGAGCCTTCGCCGACTTTCTGTTTGCTCACACTGTGCTCCATCTTGTTGTCATCAATTTCGTCGGTTGAGCGGAAACCTGTGTTGCCAGAACAATGTGGTGAGATTTGTTGCTCTGGGGGTTTTCATTCCATTCCTGTTTCTGCTCTGTGACAGCAGATCAAAGAGAAAGTGTTCATGGTTAACCCCTTAAAAACCTCAGACTTAGTATTAAGCAGCTATATGCTAAACACTGGGGTCTTAGGGTTTGTAAAAATCGGTACATTGGTTCTTTTAGCCAACCGTTCTCACTTACGTTCTAAGGTCAAGACTGTCTGTTCGTTACCTTAACTAAACCAAACATTTCCGCACACATGATATGTTACCAGTGCTGCCGATTAGGCAACTGGTAGATTGCAGCTCTTATGGTATTTCAGTGTGCATATAAACACGCAAGCAAGGCTTTTTTACTGGCTTGTTGTGAAACCACCTACATGTGTTTGTTCAGCTGTACATCACATGATGGGTAACCTAGCAGCAGTCACTGTAATGGTGCAACACTTAATCGACTTGTAGTCACTTTACAGACACATACAGACACTTTACAGACACCTTATATACAACTTAATACCTCGTATGCTACATGACACTTTTTATTGTTCTACACTCTACTGTATACCTTTTATTTATTTTTACATTTTGTACTCTTTTATATTTTACTCTATTTCATTTATCCTATCTAATAATATGTGTCTGGGCAGTCACAAAAGCATTTCACTGCCGGTTGTACCATGTATGACTATGTATGTGACAAATAAACCTTGATTTGATTTGATTTGACTTAAGTTGACCAAAACCGATGGCCAAATTAGACGGTGATCACAACCTCAGTTCCAAAAACGTTGGGACGCTGTGTAGAATGTAAGGAATTGTTAATGTCATAGACCCATATTTGATTCATAGTGGCACATGGAACATGTATCAGATGTTGGATGGGAGACATTTTTACCATTTAGTGAAAAATATTAACTTATTTAGAAACTTGATGGTACAACGCATCTCAGAAAAGTTGGAACAAGGCCAAATGGTAATCTGAGTTAATTATCATTTCATGAAAAATGTCTCACTTTCAACATCTGATATGTGTTCTATGTCGATTAATCGGTGACATCATTTCCTTCATTTCAATAAAGACCTGTAATTGTAGAATTTAGTTGACAGCGAAATAATGCACTGTTAAATTTAGACTGACGCTTTAAATTTAGATTTTTAGATTTTGTCATTTACCTGGTAAAAAGCAAACTGATTTACTTTAGTTGTATTTTATTGCTGCTACTTTTCACATCCTTGGTTTTAAACTTTGACAAGAAAAAGATTGTGGAGTTTTATTTATCCTCATTTAAACCGTGTATTTTCATACGATATTCATCCTTACTTTCTTCCTTTTTACAGACTGAAAGGGGAGAAAATGACCAAACCCATGTGAACTTGCACTTTTAATGCTGACGAACCTGAAGACTGAAGAGAGAAACGCACGCACACTACCCCGCCACTTTTATATGTGATCTTTAAGTTTCTGGCTCTGGTTATGAACTGCACCTACAGCACGGTGATGTTTCTGAACATCAGTGATGTTTTCCACATAAGCTACTCTTGGCACACCGGAGGGATCAGACCTGAATTAGTATTATTCTAAAGGCAGTGTTTGGGCTCTGAATTCAGCAATAACAGAAATAACGATGGCACTATGTGGTGGGAATTTCATGTGTGTTTTTCATCAAATAAACAACAAAAAAGACAGATCTGCTGTGTGTTTAATGATTTTTGATGAAATAAGCTAATTTGCCTCTGACAGCTGGGATGGTCACACTTTCTCAGTTCATTGTAGTTTACTTTTAGCAAGTATATCCATAGTTTAGAGAAGAATACAAGCTTGTTTATGTACACCTCCACTAAACAGTTGATATTCTTTGTAGTTATGCTTATGCAAAGGACTCTAAATGCATTTCCGATGTTCATATTTTCATGTTTTTACTGATTTAGGTGTATATAGGAGCATCCGGACCTAAAACTACAATTACATATTTTTTTCCCACATCATGCCATATATCTCAGCCTCATTGGTTTGACAGAATTCAGTTTTACATTGTTTTTCATCTCTTTATCAGTGTTTAAATACATCATTAGGCCCTTAGAATGCCTCTGGCAGGGGTGACCAGTCGTGGTCCTCCTGAACTCCTGGCCTGGAGAGTTTAGCTACAATGCCCCAAACTCTTAGTGCATGTCCTGCTTTAATCCAGCCACTTTAACCCAGTAGTGGACTCTTAATGGGCAAATTGGTCCAATCAGGAGTAAAACGGACCCTGAAGAGTGCAGGGCAGTGGGCATCTAGGACCAGAGATAAGAAACACTGGGTCTGGGCTAAACCACAGATATGGAGGGTGGGCCTATCTGCAACAATAGGCTCTAACAGTGTTTCTCCACCCTTCTCCTGCACATTAACAGCCTGCCATAGGGTTACAATGTCTGGATTCAAGACGCAAAGCCACTATAAAGTGCAGGGCAGTGGGTCTCCAGGAGCAGGGTAAGGAAACACTGGCCATAGCCCATACTGAACCCTCAGCATGCTGGAGCACAACCACAACACGTACGTCACACCCGCTGAGCCGCTGCGCATGCGCAGTACTGTCAGCCGGCTACGCGCTTCCTAAACAAACTCCACAGGTAAACGATTTCATACATTTCAGCCTTAAATGGAGGACCTAGAGCAGAAACCCGGCTTTGTCTGAGTTTATTTAAGTCTGTATCTAGATAGGTGTTGTCTGTTGTTGGTTAAACCCGTGAATTTACCGGGTTTTCGCTCTTTAGTTAGCTCTTTGCTAAAGCTAAAGCCTGGAGGTGGTGGAAAGGGTCCGTTACTGGGACTGACTGAGCTGACCCCGTCCTGCCTGTTTAGCATACGAGCTAAAATAAGCGAATTTGGCAAACTTTAGAGCTTAAACTGGGTAAACGTATAGGCCAATATGCTAACAAAGGCTGTACATCTCTTAAACTGGGAGGGCCAGTTTCCTGTACGAGCCTTAAGACCAGTTGTACTGGAATGGAATTGTAGTCTGGGTTTAAGATGAGCTAATAATGTTGATCTGGGACTTTGTAGGTGTGTATATTCGGTTTGGTTGCTGGGAAGTCATTTTTTATCACCTGTCTAAAACTATACATCACACTTCTTCAGTACTACTGATGCTTGAGACACCAGGGCAGCAAAGTAAAACACTGATCATCAAAAAAAAGAAAAGAAAAAAAGCTGCACCCAGAGGAATAAGGCTTGGGTTGTAGGTTTGACCCTAATGAGACAGCTTCATGCTCGGCTGTGGATGATATGATGTAAGCAAGGACGGGCCTTATCACTATATCTGACCAACCCAACAGCTACGATTGCAGATATCCAGCGAGTGGTGATGCCCTCCATGTTGGTGCCAGTGCCACTGACAGATGGCTGCACCATGCAGGGCAACACCGTTATGACGACTGTCCCTAACACCACGTCAAAGTTGTTAAAGACTGAAACGGTGTTGTGTCAGACTGTCATGGAGTGACTCAGAATGGCAGGGTCTCATTTTCAGTGACCAGTCCCGCTTTTTTCCTGATGGAGACAACCAACGAATCCGTGTGTGGAGACACCATGGTCAGCACCAACATGTGCGCTTTGTTGTTACACGTCACACATCGAGAAGGCCTGGTGTCACTCCACCTACATCCCCACTGCACCATCAGCAGGAACTGTGCGAGGATATTGAAGCTGCATGGGATGGATTATCACAGGACTCCATTAGGAACCTCTACAGCTCCATACTGAAACGTCTGGCGTGTTGAGTTAGCAAACATGGCGGCCCGACACCACCATACTGAGAGACAGACTTCTGTATGTGTAGCTCAGTAAATATTGATCATATCAGTCTAAATGTATCATCAGTTATTGATCCTGGTGACCTTTATCTCCCTTCCCAACAGCACCGCACTCCCACACCTCCTTCTGGGTGCAGCTATATTTTTGGAGATGAGTGTATATTTTTCTAGATATATTTTTTAGAATATCTGACGTCTCTTCCTCTTAATGTGGTAGTGCAAGATCAACATCTGTTGTGCAGTGCTTCGCCAGTCATATATACTGACCCTGTATCTTCTTCCTCACAGACTCTCTCTACCGTCTCCCCCTTTTGACTCCTGAAAGCGATAGAGACAGGTGAAGGACTGGTGTACATGTGGTCGCTCTCATGGCCTCGTCCTCCGAGGTGAACGTCCATGTGGAGGAGGTGGTGGTGGTGACCACTCCGGATGGCTCAGACCCGAGTCCTTCGGGGGAAGAGGTGAAGAACTTGCTGGAGACGGCAGCGTTGGAACAGCCAGAGTAAGAGACCTATTAAAGTGCATGCTCCGTTACTACTGATCAAACCGCATGGCGGAAAAGTTGGTGCTTATCATATCAAGTCAAGTCCTGTCTTATTCTTGACTCTTAATGATTCGCCATCACTTTTGCCTCCTGAAAATGTATCATCAGGGTCGGTTATGTCACTGTGTACCAGCTGTCATATCAGTTCAGTTCAATGGTAAGTTAAAGAGGGCACCAATAGTACCAATGCAAATTCTAGGTGAGCGATTCCCACCTTCATGCCTATGTAGTCTTAGGCTGTGAGTTGGGTATTATTTCTCTAATAAGTAGATATTTTGGACTAAACTGTGCAGAAATATGGTTTATTTGTTTTTGGTGACTATAGAGGATGTGTAAAACTGATTTTCACTTAGAAAATGCACAACACAGGTGATATTCCCATTACTGACACAACCAGGGATGTAAATATGCCTCACTGCATTGATTCAAAGGTTGTGAACTTACACCACTTTGTAAACTGGTAATTCCCAAGCAGTTTCTCCCTAGCCTAATCTTCGTTGCTCAAATCTAACTTGCCGCACACAGGAATCAAGCTAAACTCTGGATTATTAGATAGATAGATAGATAGATAGATAGATAGATAGATAGATAGATAGATACTTTATTGATCCCAGAGGGAAATTATTATTATTTGAGAAACACTGGTTAAAATAATTCTTCTTTTAGTTTCATTTCTGACCAGACTAGGCACCTGTCTAAATGCCTAATCAATCTATCAGTGATCAGTGTTTGAATCAGTCTCTGGCAGTGTCACAGCAATCTTTGGCCTAGCTGTATTTTGGTGGGCAGAACTGAATTGTGGTGCAATTTTGAATCAAGATGTTGATGCAAGTTCGTACATTGAGATCGCTACATACTGATGTAGCTCAGTATGATGATGATGATGGCTAGCTAATGATGTGACTGCAGGGAAAACATAAAACTGTACCGTGTAGGTGGTCAGACTCTGTATCGGTTCTGTTGGCTAATTTCCATTTTATATTCCTGTTATTATACATGCACAGCCATAAAGAGGAGCATAATGAGTCGTACGGTTTGGTATGTTTGTACTATGTGTCCTCAGGTAACATTAGTTAGTTCAAACTGACACAGAAGAACCGACACCATTGTTAAAATAGCTACTGCTTTGGGTCATTCCGAACAGATTGGACCAGTCCGAGCACATTGGGCTCATCAGGAGGCGGGATTTAAAGACACAGGAGCTCTAACAGTTCCAGACAGAGGGTGAATGCAGATGTGTAGTGTGGGAAAAACAGCAGCCTTTGCAGTCAGTGGGCAAAATGTCTAGTACAGAGGAAAATAAAGTTGAACTGAATTAACCTAAACACCTAGAGCCATGTCGTAGTTACACTGATCACCCGACGCGCAGCTTGTTTACGCGACAGGTAAACAGTCCGAACAGCCGCACCAGCTTAGATGTTTGGTGAGCTGATGTGTCTCTCTGAACCGGAGCTGTGGATGCATTCAGATTAAAACCTCCATACAGCTGGGGCAGCTGCCTCCTGTTGAGTACTGCTTTGTCTTAGCTAGCATTCTGAGATTGGCTGTCATTAGGTGCTGTGTTCAGATTCCTTCATCTCTGTTTAACTACATGGTTCGTGGCTGTGTTTTCCTGCACAGAGTGGATCTTATGGAGCAGAGTTTGGAGTCGGAATCCAGTCCCGCCACCATCTCCCTGCCCAATGAAGCAGTACTTGGTAGGACTTGTTTTTGAGCAAAGCTCTATGCCTTTTCATTGCATTTCCATGACATATAAGCTCACCTGGCAAACAGTGAGTCACCTTTGACTGATACATACCTAATAATAATAATAAGAATAATACTAATAATAATAATAATAATAATAATAGGTTACACTTTTATAGTGCCCTTTACATTCCCAAGGTCGTTTTATAATCGATGGGACCAACAAAAAAAAAATAGCATGTAGCATGTAATGCATCCACGGATTTGGCATCACCCTTGAATCAAAGAATTGCACAGTTGTGCCAGATTTTGGTGGATGCCTTCCCTGGCACAATTCCGAGGAGAGTTTCCTGTAGACTGGGATTTTAGCCTCATCGTCCTCGTGCAGCGTCTTCTGCGGGAGCCTAAAGTTACTACCCCCTTAAACAATAAGTTAACAGTTCATATTTTTTGTCCTGTGAGCTTATAATTCTGATCTGACCTTCGTGTAAGTGGGCAGTATGGAGATTGTCTTGTGTCATCTGGTTTAATTCCTGATGCAGTGAAGCTTTCAGAAGACGTGGATATGGAGGCTGACATCCTTTACCAAATTACCTGCGGTGACAGCAAGGCTGACCTGGTGTGGAAGAAGTTTGTCTGCCCTGGGATTAACGTCAAATGTGTACAGGTAAATGAAGACTCTTCACTCTTTAGACTTCCAAGCACGGAGCGAACTTTAATAGGCCACGAGGGGACGTTTAAAGTGCACAGATGAAATGGCACTTTGTGCTCAGGAGGCCAAGCTGAAACCAAATGGAGCAAACACACCCTCAGTATCTTTCAATAAGGGTCTGCAAATAGATCTATAGGACTTAAATTAGAATTGAATCCCCGTTAAATTCAATCCTAACTTTCACAGATACTGAAACAGTGGTTTAATGGACTGACTTTATGTTCCTCGTCTGCGAAGTCGTTGTTTTGTTGTCTGAGAAGAACTGTGAATCAACACAATCCAAAACTCTGTGATAGCGGGTAACGAGATGTTTGGGTGGGCTATTGCTTTGGATCAGTAAGCCAGTTATTCGGGTGGGCTGGTGAGTATGAGCCCTGAAATTGCTCTCTTGGGTCAGGATGCGGGACCGCATTGAGCCGAATGGAGTAGTCATACTGGCTGTAATGCTTTGTGTTACAGTTCAATGATCACCTGATCAGTCCGAAAGAGTTTGTCTACCTGGCTGGAAAATCCACTCTGAAGGACTGGAAGAGGGCGATCCGCCTCAACGGGACAATGTTAAGGTATGTGACTCTCTCGAGAAGTTCTAGACGTCAGAAGATGGTTTCATTTCACTGCATGGCGTGCGGCACGTGGGCGTTCATTTGTGCATCCAGCAAAACAAGGTTCCGGCAGGTGCTGCCCTAGATATAGGTTAGTTTACTGTTTCCATTCGCCTGTGTGACATTTCAGTCTGTTAAACAGTCGTTTAATTTAGTCGGCAGTGCGGAGTTTAAGGAGCTTGGAATTCTGATGGCTAATATCTAGGGCTGTACCCGACTCAGAATTTTGTCAGTGGAATCGGATTTGCCCGTCCTGGTCGACGATTCGACTATTCATTCATGTTTTTTCTCCATGTACATTATCTAGTAATCAGTAAATCAGTCTGCACACGGTTCAGATCTGATCCTCCTCATTTAGAAAGCCAGCAGAGTCACAGGAACATATTTCTGAACTAAAAGAGGCGGGGCTTATGATGATCGATCTGAACTGGAGCCTTTAATTACAGGATACAGCGTCGGGCAGCAGCTCGTATACATGCTAAACATTAGCGCTTATAGCTTCTAGTCTTTTTAATCTCACTTCTAACAGCTTCTTCAGTAGGAGGACCCTTCGTCTTTCATCTCTCATAAATAATGAACCTCTAAATAAAACCAGATTAGTCCATATTTAAATTATTTTTAGATGAAAAGAAGAATGGTAGAAACCGTTTATTACATTACCAGCGCTGAAATGAGTATCTCTCGTTTATCAGCAGGCAGATTAAGTCACTGTACTGATCCTTAAATAAAGATAATCTCAGCTGTAGACGAATAAATAAACGTATCAGTAATTTAGGTTCTAAAATTATGGAGTTATAATAAAACAAACGTCTCCGCTCCGCTTCACCTTCACCACAAACAGCCGTTATGTCTAAACCGGAAGTCAGCTCCCTCGTTTGGAGCAGTGTTGGACGTCTGACTGAATGACGAGCAGAATTCGGTTTCATTTGTTCAGATTGTCTTCTTCTAAAGCTCCTCCAGGCTTTCTCTGAGACATCATTCACCCCATGTTTCTCAGCTTCATGGCTTCCTAAGTGGGTGAACCGCCAGCGCACGTCGTCACGTGGATTTTATTTTTTAGCAGGCATGCGTCACAGCCCAGCTAGACCATACATATATATATTTATTATTCTCCTTTAATAATTAATAAAACGTCTTTTACATTCTTAAAGTTCTTGTGCATTTTTGTAAGCTTTAGTCTGTTTTACCTGGAAAAAAGTCACTGTTGTCTGTCGACTTGAAGGATGATTCGAATCGTCGACTTCTAGAGGGCAGCCCTACTAATATCATCAGTCAGTGTCGTTTTCCATGACTAACATGTAAACATAGTCCTGTGGTTTTAGTTTAGTGAATGTTTTACTGACTGATTTGGTGAATAACAGCTTTATGGAGTTGCCAAATCTCTTACTCAAATAAACTTAATAGTAGTGATAATAATAGTAACATAATAAAAAATATATAATGCACAAAACAAAACAATCCACTTATAAATAACTGTATAATTGAACCCTAACACGTAATAAACCAGGTAAATTAATGTAGACCACTAATGTTCAGACATCAAAGAGTGGTGCAGTTGGGCCGGATTTGGTGGATGCCTTTCCTGGCACATATCAGCTTATCAAACTTCTGAAAAATCAAGTATTGTGATGCATAGCGTATACTGAGAAAACATCTTTAGTTGTGTTATAATATTACATGGTGATTTCAGGACCTGACAGATAGTTGTAATGTATAACTTTAGCTGGGTGCATCTCTGTTTGTTTGTTTGTTTGTTTGTTTGTTTTTAGCCGATCAGTTTATTTAAAGGATCTATCATGTTAATCTATAAAATTAAATAAATATTAGATTTCCTGTCTGGAAATATGGTTTCTGCCGGTCCAGTGAAACCAAGCTACAGTCTAATGAAATCAAGCCACAGTCGAAACCAGAAGTTTATATACGCTGTATAAAAAGACCCAAGACCTTAATTTTTCACTGTCTGGTCTTAAATCTAACTATCGTCCACAAGCTTCTCCCAATCACTCTCTGGAATTCTGGCCCGGTCCCCCTGACAGAACTGGTATAACTGAGTCAGGTTTGTAGGCCACCTCATCCACACACACCTTTTCAACTCTGCCCATAAGTCTTCTATGGGACTGAGATCAGGGCTTTGTGACGGCCACTCCAGAGCATGGGCTTTGTTGTCCTTAGGCCACTCAGTAACTCATTTGAGAGTATGCTCAAAGTCATTGTCCGTTTGGAGAACCCGTTTGTGCCCAAGCTTGAACTTCCTGGCTGAAGTCCTGAGATGCTGTTTCAGTATTTCCAGATAATGTTATCTCCTCATGATGCATCTGTTTGGTGAAGTGCACCAGTTCCTCCTGCGGACAACATAGTGCTGCCACCCTGTACTTCACAGTTGGGATGGTGTTCTCAGGCTAGCAAGCTTCCTCATGTTTATCTTCCGAATGTATTAATGGTCAGTATGGCCTAACAGACCACAGGACACGCCTCCAAAGATGGCCTTTCAGCCCATGTGGGTCCAGGACTCACTGTGGATAGTGGCACTCTCCTACCAGCTTCATCCAGCATCTCCACAGGGTCTTTGGTTTCTGTTCTGGGGTCGATAACCCTTGATCTCTGAGACACAGAACCCGCCTCTTCCCTGAGCGGTATGATGGCTGGACATTCCCATGGTTTTTATACCTGTGTGTGACTGAACAGATGAACGTGGCCCCTGCAGGCTTCTGGAAATTGTGTCCAAGTGTGAACCAGACTTACGGAGGTCTACAGTTCTCGTCCTGATATCTTGGCTGATGTCTTTAGATTCTCCCATGATGTCACACCAGGGAACAGTGTGTTTGAGGTGTGCCTCAAAAAACATCCACAGGTGTCCCTCCAGTTAACTCAACTGTTGTCAGTGAACCAATCAAAAGCTTCCAAAGCCATGGCATCATCTGGTGTTCCCCAAATTGTTTAAAGACATAGTGATCTTAGTGTATGTAAACGTGTGACTGAACTTCTAAAACCGGGAAGGTTTAGTCTGATTTAGGTTCAGACAGTGTATGTAAACTTCTGGTTTCAGCTGTATCTCTATACTATGTGTGTTTTGGGTAGTGGGGTAGTTGGAGACCTCTATGATGGGGATCTATAATGTCTTGTATGGAGGAACATTTTGTAACCTGGGTTGGGCTTCGGACGCCTTCCCTGAGCGTGTGGCGGAGCATGTTAAATGAGAATTCAAGGAAAACTCCATCCAAACTTGGTGAAGGAAGTGTTTTTGAGGATTTGAGTGAATGCTCTACTGTGGTCATCATATCAGTGTAATTGATTTTGTATTTGAGACCCTCACGTCGAGCTGAACCTTCTTTTTGAACCCTTACATGTGAAGTTAATACGTAAAGCCCTGCAGTACGATAAACCAAATACGTAGTGTGTTTTTAACCTCACCCAGTAATTCCTGCATCTTTCAAACATGGTGGGATATTCATAAAATATCAAGATCTTGATTTTCATCAGTACTGCCCGGCACTTGGCCCTCTGTGGCTTCTTTACTGTACATGTTCTGTAATAATTCAGATACAGATCGTCAGTACCCATGAATACCTTTTGTACACGGCCTCGTAGAAAACTCCTGGTTTCACGGTTAACTGCTTTTCTTGGCTGACCTGCAGGAAGATCATGGACTCTGGAGAACTCGACTTCTACCAGCACTCTAAGCTGTGCTCTAACACGTGCCGCAGCACTAAGATTGACCTGGTAGGGACACGGGCGTCTCTCAGCAGCCAGCAATCCACGGAGACTGTGCCAGCCACACCATCTTCAGCTGATGGTAATGGGGCATAATCCACATTGGCTTACTCCTTTGATAGTGGTAGCTCAGTGGGTAACACCACTACTCAGGGTGCCACCTCTACGTGTGGGAGACTGGGGTTCGAATCCCAGTCTGGGTGACTATGCTGAGCTACACCAATAAGAGTCCTTGGGCAAGACTCCTAACACTACACTGGCCTACCTGTAATCATTAACCTTGTAAGTCGCTCTTATCCAGAGCGTCAGCTAAATGCCATAAATGTAAATATATATATACATATACATATGCTCTTGCAGTCAATGGATCTCCAGCAACGTTCTCCGCAGAAGACGACAGTACCGAATGGGTCACGGCTATAGGAGGTGAGTTAAGATGTCTGGGTATGATCATTACCATGATATTAATTTTATCATAATATTATATTTAGTTATTTTTATCGTTCCTCTGTGATGAATTCCTTTATCTTTGGGTTACAGAGCTGAATTGTTTGATTTGATTTGATTAGATATTTAATAACAGTAATTATACTATTAAAAAAACTCTATGACATCAAATTTCTAAGATGACAAGATGCCATAAGCTCTCGACTCCTCCTTTGGCTTTTCAGAGGACACCATGACGTTCTGGAGAGGTCTGAAGGACATGGGGCTGCTGGACGACATCATGGAGGATCTACAGAAAGAGATTGAGGAGATCCTGAAAGGCATGCATGAACGTATCCAGGAATCTCCACTGCAGGTCAAAGGTCAGTGATAATGGGCTTCGCTGCTCTCTTTAAGCAACTTTTCCAATGCCCTTGGAATGTTTATGCCACAGGTAGAGTGTTTCCTTTCCTGAGTCCATGTCTTCTGTCCTTCATAGATGCTGCCCTGCTCAATAACATTGTGCAGAACTTCGGGATGCTGGACTTGGTGAAGAAGGTGCTGGCCAGCCATAAGAGTGAAATGGATCGTTGTAGAGAGCAGTACACCCGGAGCTTAGTCGGCGAGTATTATATGATCACACCTCTATGATTATGTTTAAGGATGTCCCATCCTTCCCAGTCCATTTTCTTTATGACCCCATCCCAGTCCAACTGATTATCTGACAGTCCTACTTGGTTATTGTCTTTGTCTCGCATGGGTGTGTGTGTTTGATGGTGTGCTTGATTGACCCTGTAGCCCTGGAGCAGCAGTGCGACGAGCACCGCAAACGTGCGAAGGAACTGAAGAGCAAATCTCAGCACCTCAACAACGTCCTCATGACCCTGACCCCCGTGGCCACGCCTCCGTCCTCCAAACGACCCCGTCTGACCCGGGCTGTTTCCGGCCCTGCCTCTGTCACAGCAGCCCCGCCCACCCAGTTCACTCTGCCTATCACCCAGCTCGCAGGATTCCCTCTGGACAAAATCCTGTCAGCCGTGGGGACGCCCGTCACAGCACAGACCCCCCTGTTTGGTGGCTACACAGTGCTAACGTCTCCGGGCGGGACAGAACTGCAGTCTGACTCCAATCTGACCGTCCTGAGCTCTGCTGCAGTCCAGGAGGGGCCAGGAGGACCTGCCATTGTTAAAGTGGTCAGCCCCTTTCAGCTGGTCACTTTGCCCACACTGCAGAGCCTAGCTGCACCAGCAGGGGGAGCAGCAGGCAGCACGCTTGTCACACTGCCTGTGAGTGCGGCTGCAATAGAGTCCGTAGGAGCTCAGGCGGAGGAGACAGTGGACAACCCAGAAGAGCAGCAGTGAGACTTGGTTTGATCCATAATGACAACGATGTGGGTTTGTTGGTGCGACGTGAGATTCACGTGAGATTCACGGTTTCTGCACATACAGCAGGAATCTCACACGGCTCACTGTTTGCAGGGACTGATAATAGGGTTCTGTGGTAGCGCCTCTAACAAACTTCAGAACTCCTCACAGTCTACACAATCCGTAATCCGTAATTGTTTCTGGAATGCTTTTTTTGTCCCAAGATTTTCTGAGTTAAAAAAAAACTTTAAGCCTTCAACACAAAAACAGCTGCACTGATTGGATGGACCTTTCCTTTACCGATTGCATCATCGCTGTCCAAAGGAAAACAAGGATCTCGACAAGTATCAAGTATCTGGCAACTTTACAGGAGAGGGCAAAATTAAATTCTCATGTATGTCAGTGGAACCAGGCGTTTTCCGAGCAGTCTTGGGATTTTTGTTGGTCCAAATGAAGCATAAAAGTAAAACCCGACAAAAATGGAGATGCATATTTTTCTTTGGACGGCGACGATATTTATTTATTTTACAAAGAAAAATTAAAAATAAAATGAAGATGATCTTTTCTGCACTATTTCTAAGTCGCTATTTACATTTAAGCAAATTTGGATTGGCCCTTGGTCTTCTATCGAAGCCCCTATTTAGAGCACTCAGGGGGCTTTTGGTCTGTCTGTACACACTGTTCTGAGAAATTCACGTTAAACTTTCTTTGATTTTTTTTATGATTTATTTAACGTGTTATGTTGATGGTAGAATTTGGACAGATTAAATTTACATTATATTTTACATGTGAGAACCCCGTTGAGGGTTAACCCCTGTTTTGGTTCCTATGAAGTCGCTGCCAGTTCCACCTGCTGGATAGTTTCCCTTATCCCCCAGTGTTCCCAAGCTGGAACCCTGATGGCTAGCGTATCATATAAAGCACCAATTCAGCTTTCCTCAACCAGCTCGGAGGGAAATGCTAACCGCTAACAGACCCACTTTGACTAGGACCATGCTACGTGGTTGGATGGAGGAGGGAGAAGTCTTTGACGCACCCAGAGAGAACAGTTTTGCGCTCTTGGAGCCCTGGCTGCAGTTGGCTGTGTATGAGGATTTCATAGGACTGAATGACGCTAAGCCTGTCGGTTTGGATGGTCTGATGTTCACAGTGTGTTCTGGTGTAAATGTGTAAATACGGATCTGGTGTTCTAAATACATCTGAATATTCTTTACCATAAAAGGAAGAGCCACTCTGTGCCACTTTGGACTGGTGCTATAAAATTTTATGTGGTAGATTTCCTTTCATAAAGGCACATCAAGGAAAAATCAAAACCCACAGCATACTCAGTTATGCTCCAGTTTCCGTTCAGTTCAGGTACTGAGTAAGAAAATCCTTCCTGTTTTCATTTGTAGCTAATGTGTTATTTTGCCAGGAAGCCAGGTATGCCTTTCACTATGAAAGCTAAGCCTGCTGCAACCATCATGATCCTGAATGCTCAGGATTCCAGCTAGCTATCCCCGCTTGTAGCGACACACCAGGATTTCTTAGTTTCTTCTTTTCTGCTTCTGCTTGACGTCAAGACATGCCGTCCCACTTTCAGGTGCTTTTATAAATTGTTGACTAAAGGCTAGTTGATTAGCACATCCGCTAATCATAACCTCAGGTTATTTACAGAGTGGTGCTGATCCATATACAGCTCTGGAAACATTAAGGAGCTTACCTGAATATGACCTGTGTCTCTAGTTGTGCAGGTTCTGGGTTTGTGTTGGACCAGAATCCCTCAGTTCTGTTTGATTCTCTACACTACTGGAACCATGTCTCCCAAACTCCAGATCAGATATTGTACTAGATCTGGTTATTTAGAAAATCACTAATGACCTCCAGAAGCCTGTTTGTAGAACCATGCCCGCTGTGCGTTTCACCCCAGCCGCCGCTCGCCAGTCTCTCTGTAGGTCACTTGAGGTCATCTTACGGTGGGTAAGGGACATTGGAATGAGGTGGCGCTCATCACGGTCAGTAGAGGGTGGGTTTGGCCCTCTGCCAGTCTGTAGCTGTGTTGTCCTGGGTGTTTGCTGCTGGACCTTGTTCTTACGAACCAGCCGCTCACTGTATCTGCCAGTAAAGCTAGAACCCAACATTCGGTTCCTCACTAAGAACCTGCTGTACATGTGGAGGTGTGGTAATCAGGCTAAAATGCTAAAATGCCATCAGAATGAATTCTCATACCGAATCTGATAGCTATCGACACCTTTGTTCCCAGGACAGGACACATGATACATGATAACAGAGACCGCGTCCCGTGTGTTGATGCACGGTTTGTTATTATTCATCCTTTGACACTTTATCAGTCATCAGTTTCTGACGGCCGAGCTGCTTGTGCCTGAATGTTATTGGCTGCTGGGTGACTTTTAACCTTGCAGTGAAGATCATGTCACACATATTACCAGTCTCACTTGTAGCCACCAGTGGTGGTCAACGTTTACATATGAATCACATTGTTCTTCAGCACACAGAAGCCCTTACACACGACTACATAGATCACAGAGTCCAGACCGGTGGGCATTGGACCCCTTCCCCAAGCGGATACTTTCTAAGAGAACTCGAATTTTACATTGGATTGGCGTCACAGTCTGCCCTGTGATCGACTGCCGACCTGTCTTGGGGTTCCCTACCCTCTGTCCAATGAGTGCTGGTATAGGCTCCAGCCCCCCCGTGACCCTGAAGGATAAGCGGCACTAAAGATGAATGAGTGAATGCTTTGACAGTGACTCTTTCAGCAGAGAGCTCTGGAGTTGAGCTGGTCCCCCGGTTTATATATCCAACGACCACTTGTGTCGTATTTGTACCCAGTGTCGTATCTAGAACCCCAGTAGTCCTAGACCCTTTTCAAAATTGGTCGATTGTGCATTAGGCCTTCTCTTCAGCTTCTGAAGTCCTAACCAATAGGAGAGCACGCTCACCAAGCACTCTTTTAGGAACACCTAATAATCTACAATTATCACCCATCTCATCAGCTCCACTGACCGTACAGGACACTCTGTAGTTCTACAGGTACAGACCATAGTCCATCTGTTTCTCTGTATACTGTATTACCCTGTTCTTCAATGGGCAGGACCCCCACAGGACCCCCACAGAGCAGGTATGATGTGGGTGGTGGATCATTCTCAGCACTGCAGTGACGTGGTGGTGGTGTGTTAGTGTGTGTGGTGCTGGTGTGAGTGGATCAGACACAGCAGTGCTGCTGGAGTGTTTAGACACTGTGTCCACTCACTGTCCACTCTATTAGACACTCCTACCTCGCTGGTCCACCTTGTAGATGGACAGTCAGAGACGATAGCTCATCTGCTGCTGCACAGTGCAGTGTTGGTCATCCTCTAGTCTGTTATCAGTGGTCACAGGACGCTGCCCACAGGACGCTGCCCACAGGACGATGCCCACAGGACACCGTTGTGCTGGATAGTTTTGGTTGGTGGACGTTTCTTGGTTCAGCAGTCAGACTGAGGTGTCCAGCAGCACTGCTGTGTCTGATCCACTCACACCAGCACCACGTCAGTGTCCCTGCAGTGCTGAGAATAATCCACCACCCACATAGTACCTGCTCCGTGGTGGTCCTGTGGGGGTCCTGCCCATTGAAGAACAGTTTAGCCTGGGGCTCCTCCTCTGTTTTGCACCCCGGGTGGTTCCTATTTGTGGACCTGTAACAGTGCAGCTCTAAGGTAGGTGTTCCTAATACAGGGTGTATAAAGACCCTGTGACCTGGTCTCTGATCTGATCTAGGACTCAGAAGAACTCTGATACATGTAGAAAAGTCGCAGCTCAGCAAACCTGATCTTCTGCCAACAGGATCAGGGTTTACCTGGACCGAGCTGGTGCTCTGTTGTTCTGCTAATACACAGAATCGTGCACGTATTGAACTCGAGGTTCATTAAGCAGCTCTCTCTGAAGGTTTATAAATCCCCAGGGTTATGTGAGTTCCCATGCCAACCATCTCCAGATGTTGAGTCAACCTGAATACAACTCAAATTTGAGAAGGAGAGTTTAAAAATGCCATCAGAGGCCACATCTTGTATAGAAGCTGAAGCCCTTCAGGATAAGGAGTGACATTTCATGTGCTGTATGTATATCATTGCTGCCCAATGAAAAACGTGTCTCTCCGTTTTTTTTTTTTTTTTTACAATTATGCATCATTTGATCACATGAGCTGCTGTTTACACTGTGTGGAACTTCATGACGAATGGACCAACAGCACTGGCCCAAAACTGCTTAGGAAAACGTCTTACATTGAAGTTAAATGGGGTTTTCGTCCTCTCCTGTAAAGTTGGCGTTTTGGAGATACCTGGCTGTGTTTGAACAGTGACGACGCGTCTAGAATGCGCCTGTGTTTTGACCGGCAGATACTCCGGATATTTCCTCTTGTCTTATGCATTCCTCTCTAGATTGATTTCCTTCAGGCTCACGCTGTCTGGCTCAGGACTGTGTGAAGGAGGTCAGCTCTTGTACCGATGAAGGACTTTCAGATGATTGACGGTTGGTTTGCTGTTCATGTTTAACCCCGTCATCCAAAGTAAACTGGCTCATTGTCGCAGAAGCAAATCTGATCTTCCGATATATTTCTGATATATATGTATGTGTGTGCGCGTGTATGTGTGTGTGCGTGTATGTGTGCGTGTATGTGTGCGTGTGTGTGTGTGTATGTGCGTGTGCGTGTGTGTGTGCGCGCGCGTGTGTCTATGTGTGAGTGTGTGTATGTGTGCGTGAGTGTGCATATGCGTGTTTGTGCGCGTGTATATGAGTGTGCGTGTGCTTGTGTGTGTGCGTATGCGTGTGCCTGTGTGCGCGCGTGTGTGCATATGCGTGTGTGCCTCTGTGTGCGCGTCTGCGTGTATGCGTGAATGTGTGTGTGTGCGTATGCGTGTGTGTGTGTGTCTGTGTGCGCGTGTGTGTATGTGTGTGTGTGTGTGTGATTTCTGTACTACAGTCGTTCTTATAAACAATATCTGTGCTGCTGTTTTGGCTCCAGTGCAAAAACAAACTAACGGGACAAAATAAATTTCCCTCCATTGGATAAATATATTGGATAATGTGCTAGGTTACTTTCTAATATATATATATATATTGCTGCCCCTTATGCTGTGTGAAAACCTCATGGTGAACGGACCAACAGAAATGACCCATAACCGCTCGAATAAAGAAACCTGGTCCCATTAAAGTACACCGAAAAGTGCCATTTTGGAGTTACCTGGGTTTCTTTGAACAGCGACGAGATGCATCTTTACATCTACCTGTATATAGGACCAATCAACGGGACCCCCATATGACAGATCCACACAGTGAATGAACCACACGGTACTTGTTATTGTTGTGTCTCAGTAAAGCTGATGGTCTGACGTCACCCACTCGCATCTAACAGTAACCTGCTGATGTCAGAACACCTATTTAAGGTGTTACTAATAATGAATGTATTCTGCTGCAGGTGGTGAGGGGGCTGTTTGAAAACAGATGGCAATGACGGACCGCTGTACGGGAGATAAACACATCAGCTCCGTCTGTGGGCCGCATTAGTATACAGTATATATCTCTGCTGTCGGAATAACATAACGTGAAAACGCCTGTTAGTTTTTACGTTGTCTCTTAAAGTTTCATGATAAATGGACCAATCTGGAATGGGAAGCCGTCTGGTTCCATTGACTTACATTAAAAGTAAAGCATGGTGGTTTTCTTGTCCTGTAAAGCTGCTATTTTAGAGATCCGAGGTTTTGTTGTTCCCACAGCAGCAATATTTCAGAACTTATCTGGTGTATGGATAAGTATGACAACACTACTACTACTGCTAATAAGAATAATAATAATTATGATTAATATTATAACTATTATTTCTGCATAGCAACAAGTACAGATTCAGCCCTGCTTTTGTTCATATATACAAAAACGTACATTTAGATTTGCAATAATAATAATAATAATAATAATAATAATATTAATCCACGTTTATAATTCTCACATCCAGACTGACTGAATAGATTCAATTTGACCAATTTTACTACACACACACACACACACACACACACACACACATATATACATATATAAATCTGCTTTTGTGTAAATATGAGCAAAATCAGGACTGAATCATGAATTATATTGAATAAAAATATTAATAATAATGGAAAGATTATAATCAAAAGATTAACAGTAATGATAATAATAATAATAATAATAATAATAATAATAAAATGATCCACTCTTATTCACACTTTTATAAATCTCACATCCAGAGTTATTAAATAAGTTCAACTTTAATGCACTACATATATAATTAATTTACAATATATATATGGAATAAACCCTCGTTTTTCCGTTTCTGACATAATTTAAAAATGCATGTCGTGTATCACGGTGTCTGTAAATTTCATGATGAACGGACCAAATGAAATGGTCCAAAATAACGAATATCTGGTCCCAGTGACTGAAATTAATAGTACAGCATGTTTTTAAAATAAAGCCTGTGTGTGGGTGTATATATACAGTAATGAAACGGATCAGTGCAGTAATAACAATAATAATAATAATGATGACCAGCTATTACCTGTATTTAAGACGTTACAGGTTTTTATTAATCTGTAATAAATTCGATATAAATAGAGAAGACTATTGATCAGGTTCCGCTGTTGCTGTTCCGGGCTCGGACGCGGGGCGGCGCTGTTGTACCAAGCTGAACAGACAGCAGCAATAACAACAGCGGCGGTAACCAGGAGTAACGCGCCGGGAGCGCTGCTACCAGGTATCACACTTACTCAGTCCTTCAGATAAAGGCCACCAACTGACACAAAAACATATTTCCGGTGCAGGTTTCGGCAAATAAAGCTCTTTTGCCCTTTTATTGTGACTTTTAAACAAGCTCTGACTGCAGCACGTAGCTTAGGTAGCCTCTCGCTCGAACTCTCCGTTCCACCTTAAATGGGACAGTTGCATTCTTACATTCAGAATGTAACTGCCGCACCATTTAAGGTGGAACGGACAGTTCGAGCGAGAGGAGGCCGGCGGAACTTTAGCATCGTACTGTTGGCTAACAATAACAAGACTGTACAGTGGAGAGGAAGGAGGGAAGGGGGGTAGCAGCAAAGTTCTGGGGGTGGCCGTTTCTGTGAGTTTCTGTTTCCACCGACCTTTAGTCTCCTAAAAGCCCGAACTGGTCTTCGAGTGAAGGCGGCTCCTCCTCGTCGGATCTGACCGAGATTTTGAAATGGCGCCGTAAAAAGCCCCCGTATCTCTTCTGGTTGTCCCACTTTAGCTTGGGGCGGATTCGCCTCATGAAGCCCCCGTATCGTTTCTGGAGCTCCTGCTGCTCCGGACTGCCCTCCTCGGCCAGGACGCCGCCGGCGCTGCTCATGCTCCTCTTCGGGCCGAACTTCCGCCTGAAGCCGCCATAGCGCTTCTCCAGGCGGGCAGCGCCGCCGCCGCCGCCGTACGCCCCCTTGGTGTTCCCGTTCCTCTGCTGCTCCTCCAGGAGCAGCTTTAGGAGGGGCTCCCTCTGTTTCTCCACCACCAGTCCCTTCTGCACGCCGTTCTCCGCCCTCCACGGCCACAGCTTGTTTTTGTTCTTCTCGATCCTTTTGATGAACCCTCCGTAGCGCTTCACCAGGTTCAGCTCCTCGTCTTCATCCTCCTCTTCCTCTCCGCCCTCCTCCTCCTCTTCTTCTCCTCCTCTAACCGGCCTGCTCCCCTTCAGGTCGTCGGAAAGCAGCTGGAGCGCCTCCTCGCACTCGTCCGGCTGGAGGGCTCCCTCACACTCCAGAGCACAGGTCTGCAGGGAAAGGCCAGCATACTTAAAAGGGCAGCTCCACCGAATTTTAAAATTCCTGTTGGAATTCAGTGACTGGGATGTAAGCAGAGTTGCTCGGTGGGAAATGATGCGGAATGGGTCATTATGGAGAAATCTGTGACTCGGAATTCCTTTATAGTGGTGGTCAATGGAACCAGATGTCTACGACACACATGTATCCCTTTAATATGCTATCCAGATACACATTAGTGGGGGTGAGGGTTAATGAGGGTGGGGGTGTTGATGATGGTGGCATCGTAAAACGATCTCTCAGCCACTGAGGAATGTATCCGTATCCGTTTCCTACAGTTACGTTCCGCGAGGGGAGCATTTTAGCTGCTTCGAACTTCTGGTTCCATTCACCACCAATGGGGACGATTTCTCTAATTTCACTAGAATGGAGCATTTTGCAACAAACCACTCTGGATGACTTTTCTTACATCTTAACTCTTAAATTATGCTAATTATGCCCTAATTTCTATTAATATTCAAATTATTTCAATATTTTATTTGGTATTCATATCATGCCACACGATTGCACACATCAGCCTCGTCAGTTTCACTCACAGTCTTGAAGTGTTTGTGTTTTAACATCCAGCCGTCTCTGAACTACAACACCCAGCATGCATTGCACAAATGTGATACACTGTTGAGGATCCCTGGACCCATAACTCCCGTCTAGGTGATATAGAAACGTGCAGTGACGGACATGCTGTTCAGCCTCCCAGCAGTGACGTTAGCGTTCCGGCTTCCTCCTGCATTAGCCAGCTATCCGGAAAAACAAATAAACAGCCCACCATCCTGTTTCCGCCATTCCGGGTAGTTTTTCCAGAACTTCCTTTTACCTTCTGCACACATCATATACGGGAGGTTCTGCTAGTCCTAGAACATTCCCCTTTTGGGACTCTTTGTAGTCACTACTGTCCCATAAGAACGGATGTTCTTGGGTTCTTAAGTAAAGCCTGTGGTTTTATATAGAACCATGAGCACCCAGAGACCAGCTGGCATGCTGGAAAGGTTCTATGCATGGAGGAACGGTTCTACAGATTGATGGAGACGGTGTTTACACTGTGTGTAAAGGCTTGACATCGTAACTATAGTACAACCCTTCTGGGTGCTGTGTAGAACCTTTTCACAAAGGTTCTATTTAGAACCTTACGCTACACATTTTCTGTCATTGTGAATAACGATTTCATGCATAGGATGATTTAAGCTTGCTGAAGGTTCTTCATGGTTCTAAAGAGATCGGCTGTCTTTACTGCATAGAACCGTATACAAAACCTTCGCTGTCAATCTGAGGAACCATTGTACCATGCACAGAACCATTAAAGCATGCAAGAGGTTCTAAATACAACTGCCGTATTTACTAAAAGGGTTCTTCTACTGTTACGATATCTAGCACTTCCAAAAGGGGTTCTGTATGCATCACATTCTCCGTCAGTGAAGAACCATTTTACCACACACAGAACCACTTAAACATGCAAAAGGTTCTTAGATGGGTGACCATGGCTCTAAATATAACCACTGTGTTCTTTAAAATTGGTTCTTTTATTGTTTTGGCGTCAAGCACTTTCACAAAGGTTTTGCATACATCACATTCTTCATCAATCTGAATATCCATTTTAGCGTGCAGAAGGTTCTAAGATGGGTGTCCATGGTTCTAAATACAACCACTGTCTTCACTAATTGTGGTTCTTTTATTATTTTGGCATCAAGCACTTTTAAAAAGGGGTTCTGCATGCATCACGTTCTCCATTAATCTGAGGAACCGTTTTAGCGTGCAGAAGGTTCTAAGATGGGTGTCCATGGTTCTAAATACAACCACTGTCTTCACTAATAATGGTTCTTCTATTGTTGCAATGTCAAGCAAGTCAAAAAGGTTCTGCATGTATCACGTTCTTCATTAATCTGAGGAACCGTTTTAGCATGCAGAAGGTTCTAAGATGAGTGTCCATTGTTCCAAATACAACCACTGTCTTCTCTAATTGTGGTTCTTCTATTATTTTGGCATAAAGCACTTTTAAAAAGGGGTTCTGCATGCATCACGTTCTCCATTAATCTGAGGAACCGTTTTGGCATGCAGAGGGTTCTAAGATGTGTGTCCGTGGTTCTAAATACCACCACTGTCTTCACTAATAGTGGTTCTGCTATTGTTGCGATGTCAAGCATTTTCAAAAAGGTTCTGCATGCATCACATTCTCCATCAATCTAATTATCCGTTTTAGCGTGCAGAAGGTTCTAAGATGGGTGTCCATGGTTCTAAATACAACCACTGTCTTCACTAATAGTGGTTCTTCTATTGTTTTGGCGTCAAGCACTTTTAAAAAGGGGTTCTGCATGCATCACGTTCTCCATTAATCTGAAGAACCGTTTTAGCATGCAGAAGGTTCTAATATGGGTGTCCTTGGTACCAAATACAACCACTGTCTTCTCTAATAGTGGTTCTTCTATTGTTTTGGTATCAAGCACTTTTAAAAAGGGGTTCTACATGCATCACGTTCTCCACTAATCTGAAGAACTGTTTTAGCATGCAGAAGGTTCTAAGATGGGTGTCCATGGTTCTAAACACCACCACTGTCTTCACTAATAGTGGTTCATTTATTATTTTGGCATCAAGCACTTTTAAAAAGGGGTTCTGCATGCGTTCTCCATTATTCTGAGGAACCGTTTTAGCATGCAGAGGGTTCTAAGATGTGTATGTATATATACACACAGCAGCTGTGAAGGTGGTTGATTGATGGGTTGATGTGACGGTGTAAGGATCCTGATAATAGAGGAGGTGAGCTGTTTTTGTTACCCGGTTCCGTGTCGGACGGTTCTAACGGACTGATATGAACACAAGAGGGTTTTAAAGATATCTAGAACCCGTGTATACATGTGAGCACGTTTAAAAAAGACTTTCTGAACTGACAGTGATGAAGCGCATGGTTCGCTATCATCAGCAGAGTGCGCACTGTCCATGGTGCTGAAAGGAGCTGCGTCCCATTGCTGCTGCGGAACGCTGTACAGAAAACGACCTTGCTCTCCTGTACGCTTGCGTTAATGAACGAATGAAGGAAGGAAGGAATGAATAGATGGATGAACGAATGAATGGATAAGATTTCTAAGGCTCGTTCTGCTGCAGTCACTTTCTCATTTCAAACAGTCTCCGAGCTACCAGGCAGGAGAAGGTGAGCTACAGGTGGGTGTAAACACAAGGTGCAGTCTTAGAACCCTACACAGCACATTCTCCGTCAATGTGAAGAACCATGCATGCTACAGGTTCTTCGAGTGTCCATGGTTCTAAATAGAACGGCTGTCTTTACTGTGTGGAACCATATACAACACATTCTGTGTGAACCTGAAGAACCGTCTCACCGTGCACAGAACCTAAGGTTCTTTGAGGGTGCATGGTTCTAAGTAAGTCTTTGCTGTGTAGAACCAGTTACTACAGATTCTCTGTCTTACCAGGCGACTGAGTGGCGAGTTCAGGTCTGAGATTTGGGAGGTTTGATCTGAAATCTGCTGAACGCATCGGAGACACTGCTCGGAGCAGCCAGCCTGGGACAGGGACGGCAAACTCAACACCAGCACCAACACATACCACTCCATTCTCCACCGAGGGTTCCTGCAGTCGGAGACAAAGAGGAGGGGAACAAAACACTTGGCTTTCATTTCCTCTTCTTCTCCCTCGGAGTGAAGTGAGTTCTCCAAGTCCAAAGAACATGTGCTTTTAATGCAGTGCCTCTTATTATTATTATTATTATTATTAATATTATTATTATTATTATTATTAATATGAAGAAAAAGAACCCTTCCTATAAAACCCAGAGCCACCTTACCTTGTTTGCGCAGTCCGTGTTCTCCAGGTGTAAAGGTAAACGACCTCGTTACAATAAATCTTCCGTCTTGCTGATGAGCGGCTAGATCTCCCGGGCCGAGTCACCGTGCAGCCATGCGCTCTGCTCTCCTCTCCTTCTCACTTTCAGCCTCTTCTTTCTTTTTATCTCAGCTGCCCACGTCCTGTCACCCACCGGCATCAGAATAAACTCTTTTATTCGGACCAATCGGAGCAGAAACGTCACCGAGAGATCGCCCACCTCCTCCCGTCTCCTCCCATCTCCTCCCACCTCCTCCCCCACCTTTACACTCCCCTCAGGAGCTCACATACATTTTCACGCATCTCCATGTCATGTCTCCATCTGCTACGTGCCGCCGAAGGTCCGGTTACGCATTAAGGTGCCTCTCTGCGCGTTCGGCTGCTTTTCATCCGTTACCTGTAAACGTGTAGAGCCCTGCCTGTGTGCTCAGGATCCGTCTTTTGTCCTTTTCTTATCAGGGTGTGAAAGCCCAGTGCGCCCATTTGAGCCTATTGAACCATTTGGTTCTTTTGGAGGTCTTTCAGTGTGTAAAGGTCCGTTGACTCTTCTGCATCTTTCACCTGGACATACGTAAAGAGGTCCTTTACACCTTTTACCTTTCAACGACCATCAGGTTGTTCTGCATCCTGTACCACTAGAGACAAGTGCCCATTTAGCTCTATTGCATGCTCTTCTTCTAAACTAAACCATTTGGTTCTTTTGCAACCTGTAAACTTTAGCTTCTATGCGTCCATTGCTATTATCATCTGACCTGATGAAATTCTGTACCTATATAAAGACGGTTTAAAGGCTATTTGTGCATTCTTAATCTAACAAACGCTTATAAACAGTTCAAGAAAGGCCATTTTGGTCTTTTGTCTCCTTTAGCTGTAAATTTGTAAAGTTTGTTTGGCTTCGCTAGCTGTAAAGACCATGTTGCTCTTTTGCATTTTTTATTTGTAATAGTTAAAAGATCATTCTGGTCTTTTGAACCCTGTACCTGAAAAGGTTTACAGGACATTTTAGTCTTTGGGAACCTTTACCTGTAAACAATGTAACAACCATTTTGGTATTTTGTGTCCATTACCTGTAGCAGTTCATAAAAGGTTTCATTCTTTAGTAACCTTTACATGTAAACAAATAGAGACCATTTGGGTCTTTGGTATCTGTTACCTGCAAATGTTTAAATACCATTTGGTCTTTTGCACGATATAACTGTTTGCAGTTCAGCTTTAAAGACCATTTTGCTCTTTTCCATTTCTGAAGTAGTTATAAAGTTCATTCTGGGCTCATGTGTCCTTTACCTAAAAAATAAAGGTGCATCCGGACTTGTACCATTTGGTCTTTTGCACTATTTTTGCATCCTTTACCTGAAGAAAGTGTTTACAGAATGACCTTTACATTTAAACAAATAAACACTATTTTGGTCTTATGTATCTTTTACTGTAAAAGTTTTATGTCTATAAATGTATAAATACCATTTGGCCTTTTGCACAATATAAGCACCTCCTTTACCTGTGACAGTTTACAGTCAGTTTTTTCTGACAACCATTACCTGTAAACATTGAAAGACTTTTGCATTGTTTGGCTGAAGATGTTTACAGAATGTATTTGTTTTTCCATTCGGTCTTTTGCATTTATCTGTAATAGCAACAAAAGATATTCTGGCCTTTTGCATCCTGGATCTGAAAAAAAAAACAGAGAATAGTTTAATCTTAAGTAACCATTTTTATATGTAAACAAACAAAGACCATTTTTGGTCTTATGTACCTTTAACTCTAAATGTTTTGTATCTGTAAATGTATAAATACCATTTGGTCTATTGCACAATATAAACTCCTCTCCTTTACATTTTTTTTCTGACAACCTTTACCTGTAAACATTGAAAGACTTTTACATTGTTTGGCTGAAGATGTTTACATAATGTATGTGTTTTTCCATTTAGTCTTTTGCACATTATAAACACCTCCTTTACCTGTAAAAGTTTACAGGATGTTTTTGTTTTTTCCAACCTTTACCTGTAAACATTTACAGACTATTTGGTCTTTTGCACCATTTGCCTGTAAACATTTAAAGTCTGGTTTTAATGTCCGGTTTCCAGTTTCTATGCATCCTTGACTTATAAAGACCATTTTGCTCTTTAGCATTTCT
This sequence comes from Prochilodus magdalenae, assembly GCA_024036415.1. Classification (NCBI taxonomy): domain Eukaryota; kingdom Metazoa; phylum Chordata; class Actinopteri; order Characiformes; family Prochilodontidae; genus Prochilodus; species Prochilodus magdalenae. Next base: position 37,821 of record JAMWET010006645.1, on the reverse strand, counting down.
TATCTGTAATAGTTTAAAAGATCAATCCGGTCTATTACGTCCTGTACCTTAAAAACAAGTTCACAGAACATTTTAGCGTTTGGGAACCTTTACCTGTAAACAAACAAAGGCCATTTTGGTTTTATGTATCTTTTACTTTAAAATGTTCAAATACCATTTGGTCTTTTGCACAATAAAAACATCTCCTTTACCTGTGAAAGTTTACTGGACATTTTTGTTTTTGCCAACCTATATCTGTAAACATTTACAGGCCATTTGGTCTTTTGCACCATTTGCCTGTTAACACTCAAAGCTTGTCCGGTTTCTTTGCATCCTTGACTTGTAAAGACCATTTCGCTCTTTAGCATTTCTTACCTGTAATAGTTTAAAAGCTCATTCCGGTCTTTTGAATCCTGTACCTTAAAAACAAGTTCACAGAACATTTAAGTGCTTGGGAACCTTTACCTGTAAACAGTTCAACAACTATTTCGGTCTTTTGCCTCCTTTACCTGAAAACGTTTACATGGTGTTTTAATCTTTAGTAACCTTTACATGTAAACAATCAAAGGCCATTTGGTTTTATGTATCTTTTACTTTAAAATGTTCAAATACCATTTGGTCTTTTGCACAATAAAAACATCTCCTTTACCTGTAAAAGTTTACTGGACGTTTTTGTTTTTTCCAACCTTTACCTGTAAACATTTACAGACCATTGGGTCTTTTGCACCATTTGCCTGTAAACACTCAAAGCTTGGCCGGTTTCTTTGCATCCTTGACTTGTAAAAATAATTTAGCTCTATAGCATTTCTTACCTGTAATAGTTTAAAAGCTAATTCCGGTCTTTTGAATCCTGTAACTTAAAAACAAGTTAAGTGTTTGGGAACCTTTACCTGTAAACAGTTCAACAACCATTTCGGTCTTTTGCCTCTTTTACCTGAAAACGTTTACATGGTGTTTTAATCTTTAGTAACCTTTACATGTAAACAAACAAAGGCCATTTTGGTTTTATGTATCTTTTACTCTAAAATGTTCAAATACCATTTGGTCTTTTGCACAATGTAAACACCCCCTTTACCTGTGAAAGTTTACCGGACGGTTTTGTTTTTGCCAACCTTACCTGTAAACATTTACAGATCATTGGGTCTTTTGTACCATTTGTCTGTAAACACTCAAAGCACCCTTGACTAGTAAAGACCATTTCGGTCTTTTGCATTTCTTCCCTGCGAAAGTTAAAAAGATGATCCTCTTTATTTGCATCCTTCCGCATCATTACACTGCGGGTTAATGCACTGACCTGCTCGTTTCTCTTTCTGATCCTAACCTCATTTCCTTTCCAATATTACACTGGAAAAAACCACCCCCTGATCAGTTTAGGCATTACACAAACAACACCAAACGATAACACCCCAGTGCTGAATGAGATTAGAGCTGAGGCTACTCTGCGGGAGACATTTGAAGTCTGGAGGAACGATGTTAATGATGGATTTCTGCACAGCCCTGTGGACAAGTGTGCGTAAAAAGACAGAGACTCAAATGGGTACTTGCTCAAGGTCAAGTACAAGAGAGGCTCGTTTGCTTCCACCAGGCTTGCGTGCGTCAAAGTGCTCAGAGTTGAAGGCATCGGTATACGTTTGCCCAAGTGCGTAACGGCAGCTATGTTTAGAGAATCCTGTCGGGTTGTGGCTTAGTGGATCATTTTGGCTTTCAGAGCAATGGACCTAATTATGTCGTGCCTCTGAGGGTATATCTAAAACCAATAGCAGCATCTCAGAGCCGGAAATGTGTCTTGTTGTTGTGGAGCACAGTGCTACGATGTCAGGAACCAGATGAGCAAGTCTGTTTGAGAACTGCTTATCCACTCCGTGATGATTTAGGAATGCCGAGTTCATGTGATGCTAACTATGGGTTCATTCAGTTACTATGACTTGTTAGCCACACTATCCTCGTAGCTCCAGGAGCCGAGGAACAAACAGCGTAAACCGATCAGCTGCATTAGGGGGCGGAGTAATCAGATTTCTGTTTGTTGTTAAACTGTTGCTGTAGGGTAGATGGTCTGTTGTGTCGCTATCATATTCCGTCTCCTCATATCCCCAGGATTCCTAGGCCTCATCATGCCTTGCACGGATGATGCTGGAAACTTCCCGGCAGCTGTAAAGATATTCAGCTAAAACGCCGGAGCGTACCAGGATGTTTAATCCTCGTCCATACGAGGACCTCAGGGTCGTATGAAGAAGTGGCCAAAATGACCTATGGTAGGACAGAGCGGCGGCGGCACGTAGCTCAGGGAGGAAGCCATGTGTTGTGATCTGGCTTGGTGGGTATATGAGGTGTATGATAGGCCGTCTCCATGCATAGCTCTCTTTGCTGTCATTGGTAAAAGGTTGAGTTCATCAGAGTTGGACTAGCATGACCAAGACCTCCAAGAACTACCCTGGCCCAACTACCCTGGCCCCCTGATTCCCCAGACTTGAACCCAACTGAGCATCTGAGGGATGACCATCGTTATGTACGCTCAGTGGGTTCCAGCAGCTGTGGGATGCACTACAGTCAGCATAGCTCCTGATACCTGTGACAACCTACCAGGACCTTCCTGAGTCCCTCCCAGCCCATCTGTGCTGCACAGGGCGGTTACTCTGGATATTAGCTGGTGGTCATAATAATGTGACATGCTCACTTGAATCATTAGAAAGCGACCGAGTGGCTAGAACTAACCTGAAAATCAAGGAAACATGGCGGGATCTTCACTGCAGTAAAGTCGGGTGGGTTCTAGTCAAGGTTCTAGACTCATGTTAACTTAAAACGCAGATGTTGAGTCTGGCCATAGCCTGAGAAGAGTCTGTACCATCACGATTGGGTGGCCGCTGCAGGGAAGACAGGAGAGCTTCACACAGCAGGATGCTCGTACGTTGCTGAACTCCGGGAGGTCATGCAGCCACACCCCTGCTGATTGACGGAGGTCCAGCTGATGGAGTAGCTCGTTCATTAAGTGGGATTAAACCACTTTGGTCATGTTGAGTTGCGACAGAGGGATTCTGCGTCATGTCTATTGGCAGGGTAAGAGGGATGCTGATTACTGGATGCATGCCGTGTGCATTCAGGCGGATGAAGGAATGAATGAATCCTCCTGGTGGGTTTTTGTACACCACAATAAACCGCCCTGTGATCAGAGAAACTGCCTTCACGGCCATTTTTGCAGCTGGCATTCGACGGAGGTAGCACCACCAGGTGGGCACCGCTCTTTCTAGAGCAGGTTGTGATTGAAGTGTTTAGTCTCGAGGCACTCTTTGCTGGAATCTGCTTTGCTTGGTACACCACCACTTAAAAAGTGCTGTACACGTCTTTTATTAATTAATTAATCAATTAATTTATTTTGCTCTATTAGTTCTATTTATTTTCATATCTTGCTTCGATCTTTTGTTAACCTCTGGGAGGAGCTGCCACCCTGGAACAGAGCCTTTGAGGTTTGGGAGAAGTTGCCTCACTCCTCAACAAACGTGTAAAAAACCTTCAACGTTTTTATCTGTAGACCTTACTCTGGACTTCACTCTGGACTTCACTCTGGACTTCACTCTGGACTTCACTCTGGACTTCACTCTGGACTTCACTCTGGACTTCACTCTGGACTTCACTCTGGACTTCACTCTGGACTTCACTCTGGACTTCACTCTGGACTTCACTCTGGACTTCACTCTGGACTTCACTCTGGACTCCACTCTGGACTTCACTCTGGACTTCACTCTGGACTTCACTCTGGACTTCACTCTGGACTTCACTCTGGACTTCACTCTGGACTTCACTCTGGACTTCATTCTGGACTTCACTCTGGACTTCACTCTGGACTTCACTCTGGACTTCACTCTGGACTTCACTCTGGACTTCACTCGGGACTGCTCAGGACTTTACTCTGAACCTCACTCTGGACTTCACTCGGGACTGCACTGTGGACTGCACTCTGGATGTCACTCTGGATGTCACTCTGGACTTCATCCTGGACTTCATCCTGGACTTCACTCTGGACTTCACTTTGGACTTTACTCTGGACTGCTCAGGACTTTACTCTGAACCTCTCTCTGGACTCTTTCTAGAGCAGGTTGTGATTGAAGTGTTTAGTCTCGAGGCACTCTGGACTGCTCAGGACTTTACTCTGAACCTCTCTCTGGACTCTTTCTAGAGCAGGTTGTGATTGAAGTGTTTAGTCTCGAGGCACTCTTTGCTGGAATCTGCTTTGCTTGGTACACCACCACTTAAAAAGTGCTGTAAACGTGTAAAAAACCTTCAACGTTTTTATCTGTAGACCTTACTCTGGACGTCACTCTGGACGTCACTCTGGACGTCACTCTGGACTCCACTCTGGACTTCACTCTGGACTTTACTCTGGACTCCACTCTGGACGTCACTCTGGACTTCACTCTGGACTTCATCCTGGACTTCACTCTAGACTTCACTCTGGACTTTACTCTGGACTTCACTCTGGACTTCACTCTAGACTTCACTCGGGACTGCTCAGGACTTTACTCTGAACCTCACTCTAGACTTCACTCGGGACTGCACTGTGGACTGCACTCTGGATGTCACTCGGGACTGCACTGTGGACTGCACTCTGGATGTCACTCTGGATGTCACTCTGGACTTCATCCTGGACTTCATCCTGGACTTCACTCTGGACTTCACTTTGGACTTTACTCTGGACTGCTCAGGACTTTACTCTGAACCTCACTCTGGACTCCACTCTGGACTTCACTCTAGACTTCACTCGGGACTGCACTGTGGACTGCACTCTGGATGTCACTCTGGACTTCATCCTGGTCTTCACTTTGGACTTTACTCTGGACTGCTCAGGACTTTACTCTGAACCTCACTCTGGACTTTACTCTGGACTTCACTCTGGACTTCACTCTGGACTTCACTCTGGGCTTCACTCTGGGCTTCACTCTAGACTTCACTCTGGACCTCACTCTGGTCTCCTCTGTTCAGTTAACACCAAAAGAAGAAATGTCAGTGCATGCTAGCGTTGACACATCTACGTCACTAAAGTCTCTTCCGTTCACAACCGGATGTTCCGCACATCTTTATTGTGGGGTTCTGCTAGATCATTTGACCAGGAATGGCCAAACCTTTGCATACGACCGTATATCAAGAGACTGTTATCTGGAGTTATGGAGAGATGGGTAGAACGTAATGGCTGTGATGTGCTTAATTTCACTCGCAGGAAGCTTTCACATGGAGCACGGCTGCTTTATGATATTCACTTAGAATGGGCTCCGAACGTGTTTCCAGGCAGCCTTCACTGCTGCTCTCCCAGGAGAGGATTGTGTTTATTAGCCACTGGGCGTCTCGCATCGCATGCATGTGTGTGCGTGAGTCCTCCAGCTTGCTTTATCAGAAAAGACTCTCAGCATTTGTTTCACTGGCGCAGTTAACCTCCCCTCCCCTTCGTTTCGTTCGCTGACGCACGACTCCTTGCTGTCATAGTTCTAAATCTAAGTTGGTGGGTTAACTTGAGGCAAGAACCTACACGCACACACATACCTGCACGCCCACGCGAAGGGTGGCTCTGATCATGTTGTTCCATGACCTACTAACTGACGGGCTTAATGGCGGCCGTTGATGCACAACAAACCATAAACCCAACAAGAGTAGCTCTAGACAGTAGACCTTGAATACGGGTCGCTGCACTTTGTCGCTGTCTTAACGTGAGGCAAAGAATACGGGACTCCTACGGACCGAGCAAGGTGTGGTAGACTGCCAAACCTGTCCTCAACAGATACGCAGCAATTAAAGATTTCGCCTTTGAGAGACAGGAGAACATCAAGCTCCACTCTGGCTTCAGATCTGAGAACATCCACAGGTGCTTCTGTCCATCCTTCTTCCACTGTGAGAAGACACCATGACGGCGTGGAGGTCTGAAAGGAGGTGTGTAGCTGTTCAGGAAGCTCCTCACTGAGAAAAGAAGTCCATGACACATCAAAGAAGTTGCTGACCGACCACCCCAGAGTCTAGAACCTCAACACCGCTGAATGTGTTCAAGACCGTCAGAAGCAAAGTGAAACCAACTACGATGACTGAACTTTGTGTGAAGAGTGGGCACATTACACTAGTGTGGAAAATGGAGAATGGTACTCAATGGCATTTTCCTAGGACCACAGTGCCAGGCTGATGGTTCAGCGAACCGGTGTTGGACCTTGTTGGGAAGGCAAAAGGGGGAACGTGTTTGTGGTTTGGCACCACAAGCATTTATCCAGGAATCCGCCTTGCTCTCAGGATGCTAGTAGCAAACCTGTTTTATTGGTTGATATAAACACGGACGGTGTTGACACTGTGGCAAACGTCGATAGCGTAACTTCACGGTTAAGCTCCGGGGGCCGCCTCATAAAATGGCAATTTCCACTTTCAGTGCACACAAACGGATGCATGAATGAATGGAGGGCGGGTGGGGGTGGGTGTTTAAATTGTCCGTGCCCCATTTCCTGGTACTTGGTCTGGATGAGGGCGAAAAGGAAGCCCTAGTTAACCTCTAATAAAAGCGGATAGGGAGCGAGTAAGGAATTCTTCCACATGTCCAGGGTTTCAGGAAGTCTGCATACAGTCTCCTCTTGTATCAAGCTCTCGTTTCTGTTTGTGTAAACCGGCTCCCGTATAAATCATTAATCCAATGCCAGGACTTGTTCAAACACAATATCAATTATCTACGTGGCCACTTCGCCGAACGCTGCTTTATATGTTCTACTGCCCCACTGTCTGTGTTTACAATCCTCCGTATCTTAGAAACACCAGCATCTCCACCACATGCACTTTCAAACAGGAGCTTGTACACTGCACACCCACAGCTGACCTCCAGTCCACTCGACATGTGTCTTCAGCCTACCGGATATACGCTCTCTTCTGTGGTGTTGGGGCTGAATGCCATGACCACTGAGAGGTAGGAACGGTGCCCTCATCATCACCAGGACGGGAAGACGAGTGATGGTTACTTATATAAACAATGCCAACCTTGGAAATCGATCAGGTCATCCTCGCTGCCGGTTGTGTCCAAACATGTGTATGCCTTTCGACAGTGCCTTGGATCATTCCTGACCGAATCGAGTACACATTGTTGGGTCAGTGTGGACACGGCAGCAGTGGAGACCCCCACCAGAGCTCTGGATGACTGGGACAGCAGGTAGGTCATCAGCCAGCGTCAGTTTGAGTCAACTTCCTGAGGTACGGCAGGGGTCACAGATAGCCCTTTCCCACCAACATGGTGCTGGAGCCAAATCTCAAACCATCCTGTGCTTTTCCATCGCAAAGAAACTGGTTAGCTCTCTGGTGTGGAACCGTGGAACCCGTGACATGAGCGGTAAAGGGCCGTGGCACCCGTCACCTTATAAAGTTGCTGACTCTGCTGTTTTCTTCTTTTCCAGTTCAGGCTTCAGGCGATCACATGTGTGTAATGGAAAGGATCCAGTGAGACTCTGATGTTCTGGATGAGCTGCACTGAGCTGAACCCGGGACCAACCGTGTCCTGCCACTGATGTGCTCGTGAAAGAGCCCATACAATGGGAGGGGTCCGTCTTTTAATGAGCCACCAGGCTGTGGACCACTGGAAGAACATGCTCCGCCAAGTTGTTTCTATGCGCCAACTTCTGCTTTTGGACCAAGAAGCCTGGGAACCAGCACTGGCACAAGCACTGGCACGCTGTTGGTGAGACAGAGGTAACAGTGACCCCCCGTGAGGACCCCCAAGAACCAGAGTACAACACCATGGGGTCCGAAAACAGGCAGCGTATAGGTACTAACCTGGAGGTACCGTCCCAGTGTCAGTTTAGTCCCTACCTAACCCAAACCATGCATCTACCATGTCACTTCTGCTCCCATTCAATGGTCCGGTGGTCAGAAACCGGTCAGTGATGAATGAGGTAGAGAGGGCCTATAAACTGGGCAGCGACAGTTCTGTAAACACATACACGGTGGACCTACGAAGTCCTCAGGATGGTGCAAGTTGGCAGGTGGCGTGAGGTAGGAGTGGGTAGTTGGTGTGTGGCGGTAGGAAACGTGAATCGATGTTCGTTAGACGTTTACAGCTACCTGTATGTCCTTCCTGCGGCGGTATAGGCGCGATCTGTCGGGAAAGCAGCGACTCGGTGACGTGGAGAAACAGAAAGAGAGATGCATTTAGCCCCAATAAAGCACCTGAGCGCTTCGCATGGACGTGGTGCGAACGTAACCATAGCAGCGGAGAAGATTCTTGTTGTTACCATAAATAATGACTGTGGGAGTCGCAACTTTTAAATTCCTCATTATGTTCTTCTTTCCTGAGTTCCCCTGAACAGCTTTGGATCTCGGAGAGATAATGGGGGTGTTACGTGACCTGCCGCATTCACTGATTTGGTTTTCGTGTGTGTGTGTGTGTGTGTGTGGTTCTGTTTTTGTTCATTACAGCTCCTCCGAGAACCGGATTGATCTCCACAAAGACGCTCTCTGGCCAAGGACATAAAACAACCCAGGCTCGTGTCACGCTTTGGGACGCCTAATGGCTCTCGAGTCCCTATTTTGTCCGGCGTTCCGTCTTTTCATCCGCCGTGAATCAAAAACATTAAATGTACGCAGCTCGTGTATTTATACGGTGCATATGGAGACCGCCAGCCTCGCAAATGAATCACACGAGCTAGGTGCCGGGGAAAAGGACCCTCGCCATTATGGTGTTATCTGAAGTGTGAGGAAAACACAGTGACTCATGCAAACTCCTTTTGTAATGAGGCCTCGAGTACCTTTATTTTTGGAGGTTGGTGGGGTTTTGGTGGGGGGGGGGTTGCGTTTTAGGGCCCTTTTAGGGCCCAGATATGATCAGCTGTAAGCCAGATGTGTGATCGGAAGGAGCAGCGAGTCTCCGGAGCTGACGCCCGTGGTTCTTTGAGCCGTGCCTTGGCCGGATGGAGTGCTGAGAAGCCTTGGTAACTAGGAGTTGTCACATTTTCTTCACAGACCAAGGTCGCGTTCGGATGGGTTATTCTCCGGTGTGAATGTAAGCCGGCTATTCAAGCCCTCCTCACTCTCTCGCTTCCTTTCTGCTTTCTCCCACCCTGCTGCACACTCATGCGCCTCTCTATGGTCGGCTTTATGTCGCTGGTTGGGTGTGGAAGATACAGCTAACGATGTGCAAGTTCGTCAGCACTTTTTTGCCAGGAGTTGTCCAGGAGTTGTGGCTGGACCTTGGCTGTGGGGCGGTGGTGGACAGTAACCCAGGAGATGTAATCGGTCACTTGTACTGAACGCAGTTGTTTGGTGTATCTGTGCTGAAGTATTTCCATTCTGGGGGTCTTTTTACTCCATGGCCAAATCTGTCCTTCCTTTGGGCATGATGCGAACCCACCACTCAGGGTACGGCGCACTTTGGTTTGAGCTTGTGTTGGCCTGTTGGACAGAGTTTGGTTCTAGCTAAGGAACCTGTTCTCCTTCAGTGTTCTCTGCTCATGATAATTTGAACAGACATCAATGTCAGACTAATGACCCTCTATTAAAGACTGGTGGACTGAGAGACACTAGAGTCTCCTCACCTGCACTGAGCTGATGAAGAGTCCTGTTCCAGAAATGATAATAGGACATTAGAGCCGTAATAAACCATACTCCTGTTACTCTCCATACTTAAGTACATCTGAAGGTACATACTTTAGTACTGGTACTCTCCATACTTAAGTACATCTGAAGGTACATACTTTAGTACTGGTACTCTCCATACTTAAGTACATCTGAAGGTACATACTTTAGCACTGTTACTCTCCATACTTCAGTACATCTGAAGGTACATACTTTAGTACTGTTACTCTCCATACTTAAGTACATCTGAAGGTACATACTTTAGTACTGTTACTCTCCATACTTAAGTACATCTGAAGGTACATACTTTAGTACTGTTACTCTCCGTACTTATATACATCTGAAGGTACATACTTTAGTACTGTTACTCTCCGTACTTAAGTACATCTGAAGGTACATACTTTTGTACTGTTACTCTCCATACTTAAGTACATCTGAAGGTACATACTTTAGTACTGGTACTCTCCATACTTAAGTACATCTGAAGGGACATACTTTAGTACTGTTACTCTCCATACTTAAGTACATCTGAAGGTACATACTTTAGTACTGTTACTCTCCATACTTAAGTACATCTGGAGTTACATACTTTAGTACTGTTACTCTCCATACTTAAGTACATCTGGAGTTACATACTTTAGTACTGTTACTCTCCATACTTAAGTACATCTGAAGGTACATACTTTAGTACTGGTACTCTCCATACTTAAGTACATCTGAAGGTACATACTTTAGTACTGGTACTCTCCATACTTAAGTACATCTGAAGGTACATACTTTAGTACTGTTACTCTCCGTACTTAAGTACATCTGAAGGTACATACTTTAGTACTGTTACTCCAGTGCCTAGTGTGCACTTAAATACAAATTTTTGAGATTTTAGGGGCCATAGCTCTGGATACCTTACATGGACACCTCGGAGAAGACAACTGGTAAGGAGGATGGTGATTTTGGTGTGGATATGGTTTCCTGGTGGCTAGTAAGGGTTTTGTGGGCTCGTTGAAAAGGGCACGTCATGGTCTACTGACTTGTGGGGTTGGACTGGATTTCTAAAGTCACTTGTTGCAAAGCTTTGCCTTCTTCTGTGGTTTAATTCATGATGTCAGCAATTAAGTGGCGTTGGAAGTTGATTGTAAAATCGGAAGTCGTGGAACCAATGATGGAAAATGGATTCAAATGATGAAAATGACGTTCCTTAATTACTAACAGCTTACTTTGCTTACTTTGGCCGTTCACATCTGACAATGCACCGCTTTTTTTAAACTGAAAAATCTGATAGGGTCAAAAAAAAATTTGATAGGGTCAAATTTGAGATAAATAATCAGATTTCTTTATTTGAATTGTTGGACAGCTGCACTAGTTATGCCTGAATACTTTTGCAATGTGAAATTAATGTGTGGCAAAAACAACAGTGACTTTTATAACTCTAGGTTGGTCTTTTTTTGAGTCATTTGAGGTGAAACACCCACATATGCACACTACTGGGCAGTGAGCACACTTGCTCGGAGTGGTGGGCAGGCCTCTCCGCAATGCCCAAGGAGTGATTGTGGGGTTAGATGCCTTGCCTTTGAACCAGTGACCCTCCGGCCACAAGACTGGTTCCTTAACCTTTAGCCCACAACAAGAGATGACTAAGTGATTGACGGGTGATTGAGTGACTAGACATATATTTCTATGAGATGTCTGCATATCAGACACACCAGCCTGGTGGGGGTGCTGGAGCCTATCCCAGCACTGATTGGGCAGAAGGCAGGAAACACCCTGGACACGCTGCCAGTCCATCACAGACCAGACACACAGACATACACACTCACCCCCGGGGGGACAATTGGGCATCTCCAACTCACCTGTCAGTTTACACCTTCATGTGTTTTGCAATTTGTGATAATTACTGAATATAGTCTGCAGCAAACTCATCTGCTTCACCCAGCCACCCATATTACCCTCCAACCCCTACAACCGAGCCCACAACCTGTTGGCCGTTTACCCACAATGACCATGGTGCCTCATAATGGTGCCCCCGCCTCCCCCCGGCCACAAAATATTTTTACAGGTCACGTAGGACAGATGGGTGAACCCGCCTTGAGTTGTAACCCTCAGTGATGCTTCCTGGCCAACTATTTGTCTACCCCAGTCATTCAAGACCACTATTTTTTTTGACCTTGGTGGTTTTTAAACCGTCCGTGACTACCTTCATCAGTCGACGTGTTCAAATCAGTGTGCATAGCCCTTCAAGAACCGCAGGCCTCCTTCACATGCCTCTCGCTTGCTTCCTGTAAGGAGCTCCATATTTATTTTATCAAGGATGCGGTGGGAGGACTGGAAAAGGACCATTCACAGCGCAACGCTCTGCCCTGGCTGTTTGACTTGCACTTGAAGAAACATAGCGAAGCCGATGAGAAATAATGCAGGAGCCACCTCTGAAGCTTCCTCCTCTGTCCTTGTGGTCTCAGAACACAACTGTGGGGGTCCTGCACCTTGTGGGGGAGGGGGGTGAAAGCGTTTCAGCATTTCCTGCCTGCTAACATCAGTGTTGTGCTCCAGCACAGCAGGCCCAGGTCCACATGAATGGATAAATGTGTTGTTCTTGTACTGTGTGATATGAGGTTAATGCTGGCGTTAGTGGTTCTTGCAAACCTCCGCCACTTCCGCCTTTTAATCCCAAGCTCTCCATCCAAACCTGTCTCTCTCCAAAGCCCCTCCCACCAAAAACATGCACAAGCTCAGTAACAGAAAGCCACAAGGGAGGTGTTCATCATGGTCTTAAACAACGATGGTGGGAGTGCCTGACTTCACTTCCACACCAGCTTCTAGATCAAGAAACGTACCCTGACTGACTGAATGAATGTCCAGGGCTGTTGTAAGCTTCATCCAGAATGCAGATTACATGTGGGTTTAACACAGGTTTCAAGCGCTTCCTGATTCTGTGCTGTCACACTTTCCAATCCATGTCATCATGAGATCATATCTGACTCACGTTTCGAGTAATGAGGCTATGAAGAGGGTCGAGATACACGTCATCTGCCTCCTACCACGTCTAATTGGTGGTGTCTGTCTACACTTCGTCTGAAACTGACCAATGAGCCCTCAGGAAATCGCTAAGGCCTTACCCAGAAACCGATACACATAGGTCAAATGGGAATCGGTTGGTTACCTACGTTTACCAATGGCCTGCCTATAGATCAGGGCCCTGTGATATGTATACAAGTCCATGGACATTTAGGAAATCCCTAAGGACTTTGCCAGCACATCAGAAAACGATACACACAGCACAAACAATGGGTATCTGTTGGCTACCGACGCTCACCAATGACCTGCCGATAGATGAGGGTCGTATGATATATGTATATGTCCATGGACACTCAGGGAATCACTAAGGACTTAACCAGCCCTTCCGAAACCCATAGACATAACTCAAAAGATGGACTCTGATTACCTACCAATGCTTACAAACGTCCTGCCGATAGATCAGGGGCCTATGATATCTATACAACTCCATGGACACTCAGGAAATCACTAAGGACCTACCCAGAAACCGATACACATAGGTCAAATGATGGGAATCGGTTGGCTACTGACGCTCACCAATGACCTGCCGATAGATGAGGGTCGTATGATATATGTATATGTCCATGGACACTCAGGAAATCACTAAGGACTTACCCAGCACATCAGAAACCCATAGACATAACTCAAAAGATGGACATTGGTTGCCTACCAATGTTTACCAATGGCCTGCCGATATATCAGGGGCCTATGATATCTATACAACTCTGTGGACACTCAGGAAATCACTAAGGACTTACCTAGAAACCAATACACATAGGTCAAATGATGGGAATCGGTTGGCTACCAATGTTTACCAATGACCTGCCGATAGATTAGGGGCCTATGATACATATCCGTGGACACTCAGGAAATCACTAAGGACTTACATACTGGTTGACATCATTGACACATACAATGGTATAGGCAAGTTCACATGTGCTGGTGGTTACACTACATGCCAGGGAGCTAACACCCCAGGTAGGGGACTGGGGATCGCTTCCTGGTCTGGAGAGCTATACTGCACTACACCAGTGAGAGTCCCTGGGCAAGACTCCTAACACTACATTGGTCTACCAGCAATATGACCAACCCTGTACGTTCCTCTGGATAAGAGCATTAGCCGAATGAAGTTTGAAGCATTTTTAGAAGAGGCTCTTAAAACCAAGAGGGTTCATCCAATATGGCTGAACTGCCACCTCATTACATACATGGTGTGGTTTAGCCAGCTAGCTTAGAGTTATTATTTGAATAGAGACATGTTGAAGACGCCATGTGAGTTAAGTGGTTAACACCATGTAGTTTACTTAAAAGGGACAACGTCCAGGAACGCCTCACACTTCTCTAAACTTAACACCATCGGGAATGATGATGCACCAACACAGATGCACTGAAAATGTGTATTGTGGTCTGACAAGTTTATGGAGATCATGGATGTGATGATGTCCAGGTAGAAGAAGAAACGGGACACCCCGATTGATCCTCGTGTAAAGATCAAATGCTGAGGTTCCCTATTAATTTCAAGCCGTATTCTGCGAATGCTACATTAGCATGGCTGTGTGATTGGAGGGTGTGAGTGCTAGGCTGGCCTGCCTGTCTCCCATTGTGGTACAGTACGAAACGCTACACATGACACTGAAAGCCCTGTAAACTGGATCGGATCGTGTCTTCCAGACCTCCAATCCCAATTACGGTGGTAAACATGCTCCAGTCCCAAATACTTCGGCATGTGTTTGTTCTATATCCAGCTCAGAGATGGCTAATCACGTCTTTCTGTTATTCTCATCATGTCACATACTGTCCCAGCTGTTTGGGAACTGAGGTTGGCACCTCCAATACTAAGAAACACAGCGTTAGCGGCTACGTAAGAATTAGCCGGCCACGAATGGCTCACAAATAACACTTCAGGACAGACACTAGGACACTGGGCCTCATTCACCAACATCTTCCTAATGTGTTCTCGAGAGGGGGCTTAACAAGAAGTCTGCGTCAGAGTCCTGACGTGTTCCTACACCGCAGAACTATTCACTGGGCTCTCGAGAGCGTGTAGCTGCTGTTCTTATCCCAGAATTTCCCTAATAAGGAAACTCTGCTGAATCTTTGGGAAAACTGGACAAGTGGAAAGTTCTTCTTAAGGATGTTGGTGAATGAGGCCCATTGTTTCTGATGGGCTTTGTGCTCTGTGTTTGGATTTGTTATAGCCAGAGTCAAGGAAGGCCTAATTCGATTACGGTACAAGGCTGCTAACTTGATATTGACACAGTTCCAGCTCCAGATTGATTGGGAATGGTGTGCTTGTATACTGACGCAGGGTTTGGTAAAACTTCAGATTTTCTCCCATTAAGAATGAATGGGTTGAAGAGTGCATGATTCAAGTTTCATGCTCGGCCACATGTGACGCAAGCAAGGGTGGGACTGATCTCTCTACATCCAAGACTGCAGACATTCAGCGAGCAGTGGTGTCCTCCATGAGTCGTCCTGTTAGGGCCAGCACCATTGGCAGATGGCTGCACCAAGCATGGCTATATGCCCACAGACTGTTCTTTACACCACATCAACGTGCCTTCAGTGACGAGTCCCGCTTTTGTCTTGGTGGAGACGACCAACCGATCTGTGTGTGGAGGCACCGTGGTCAACGCTAGAGTGAACCTTTTGTCGTCACACGTCCAGAAGGCCTGGTGTCACTCCACCTCCACCCCTACTGCACCATCTGCAGGAACTGTGTGAGGATATTGAAGCTGCATGGGATGGATTATCACAGGACTCCATTAGGAACCTCTACAGCTCCATACCGAGAGACTTCTGTAGGTGTAGCTCAGTAAATATTGATCATATCAGTCTAAATGTATCATCACCGCACTCCCACACCTCCTTCTGGGTGCAGCTCAGACTCACTTATGTATAAAATATCAATTTCTTTTTCTTTGTTCTGTTTATTGTATCTTATCTTTCCCCTTGGTGTAATAGCTGTTCACCGTTGGGTTCCTGTTACGTGTCATACATGTGTAACTCACCAAGACAAACCCCTCGTATGTGTGACATACTTGGCAGATGAAGAACCTGATCCGGATCGACTCCTCTTTGTTGCTCAGCTTTCTGTTCTTTGTTGAAACAGTAGGGGGCAGCAGGGCAACAGTCATCTCTCTCTTTGTCTCATTTGTTTTCATGGATGAATGTATGCGGAGTGTATCTACACTCACCGTCCATCTTATCAGCTCCACTGACCATACAGGACACTCTGTAGTTCTACAGGTACAGACTGTAGTCCATCTGTTTCTCTGTGTACTGTATCACCCTGTTCTTCAATGGGCAGGACCCCCACAGGACCACCACAGAGCAGGTATGATGTGGGTGGAGGATCATTCTCAGCACTGCAGTGACACTGATAGGGTGGTGGTGTGTTAGTGTGTGTGGTGCTGGTGTGAGTGGATCAGACACAGCAGTGCTGCTGGAGTGTCGAGACACTGTGTCCACTCACTGTCCACTCTACTAGACACTCCTACCTTGCTGCTCCACCTTGTAGATGGACAGTCAGAGACGATAGCTCATCTGCTGCTGCACAGTGCAGTGTTGGTCATCCTCTAGTCCTTCATCAGTGGTCACATGACACTGCCCACAGGACGGTGCCCATAGGATGCTGCCCATAGGACGCTGCCCACAGGACTCTGCCCACAGGACGCTGCCCACAGGACGCTGCCCACAGGACGCTGCCCACAGGATGCTGCCCACAGGACGCTGCCCACGGGACTCTGCCCACAGGACGCTGCCCCACAGGACTCTGCCCACAGGACGCTATTGGCGGGATAGTTTTGGTTGGTGTCCAGCAGCACTGCTGTGTCTGATCCACCCACACCAGCCCAACACACACTAACACACCACCACCACGTCAGTGTCACCTGAGAATGATCCACCACCCACATACTACCTGCTCTGTGGTGGTCCTGTGGGGGTCCTAACCATCGAAGCACAGCACAATACAGTACACAGAGAAACAGATCGATGGGTCGTAAGAGGGTGCTCCTCCATATGAAAGGACGTGGATGTCTGAGCCGTTGTCCTCTTCATTAAGTGCTGCATGCTATTCAGCTTCATCGATGACGCTGCAGCTCCAACTTCCACCAGCTCCACAGAAAACTCCGGATCACCTGGACTGTTGTGAAAGCTGTGTAGTCATGCTCTCCGTCCCTTTGTCCACCCACCAGGGCTTCTCGTACGCTGTTTGATATGTACTGACTGATACATAGGCCTGCTGCACAATAAGGATTTGTGCTCTGGTGTCTCTGTGCGAATCAAGGCTGAGTCCACGGTCATGAGCGCATCATCAGGAACTCTTTTAAACACCTTACGGGCCGAAGACACGAACGCGCCTTTGTGAATCCACTTCCGTGGAATTTCAAACAACTCCTATATGAATACGCTGTCCTTCAGGTTTCCATGGAGACTCGGACGACATGATACAATGCTTGGCGTGAAAAGTGGGGAAGGAAGTAAACGTGAGTGGAGAGAGAGAGAGAGAGAGAGAGAGAGAGAGAGGGAGAGAGAGAGTGAGGAGGGGGAGGGAGAGGAAGAGGGAGCAAAGGAAAAGAGTAAGAAGACAAAGAGCTCCAAAGAGGAATCAAGAGAAAAAGAGATAGAAAGAATGAGAGAGAGGTTAGACAGAGAGAGATAGACAGAGAAACAGAGAGAAAGAGAGGGATGAAAAGAGAGTATGAGAAAGAGAAAATAGATTGCGAAAGAGTAAGAGAAAGGGAAAAGAAGGGATGGACACAAAGCAACAGAGAAGACAGAAAAAGAGATAGAAGAAGAGCGAGCCGAATGAAGGGGAGACAGAAAGAGAGAGAAGTCAGGGTAGAACAAAAGAGGAGAGAAGATAGACAGTGTGAGAGACAGTGGGATGGATAGAGAAAGAGAGAAAGAAAGTATGACAGAAGAGCAGCTGGGTAAGAGATGGAGAGGGAAAGAGGACAGAAAAAGAGATAAAGGAGGATGAGGGATAGAAGGAAAGAAAGGTAGACTGATAAAATAAACAACAGGGATAAGCAATATGGGAGGGATAGAAAGAGCATGAGATGGATAGAGAGAAAAAGAAAATGAGTGAGTCAGAGCAGATAGAGTAAGATATAGAAAGAGAGAGAGAGAGAGAGAGAGAAAGAGACATTGAGAGAGAGAGAGAGAGAGAGAGAGAGAGGGAGAGATAGGGGCAGAGAGAGAGAGAGAGAGAGAG
>JAMWET010006645.1:0-15000 GCA_024036415.1 Prochilodus magdalenae | reverse complement strand
GAAGTACACTACATCTATATTTACGACGCACCCCCGCTGCTACGGACGACCCAGCCAAACGCCCAAATAGCTGCTCAGTTTGGACCGTGTAGGCTGTGGCATGCAGCAGAGCATCAGACTTCATCAACTAAATCTCGGCTCACCCCTCTTCGCAATAAGATCGAGCCTTCCTCATTTGCATATCCGCTGACTCTACCACTCGGCTCGGTGAACATCGCTTTCGGAGGCTACAAACGCAGGATTTGTATAACGTAAGCCATTTCACGGCTTTGAATATTGTTGAACAAGTGTGTTTTTGGTTTATTTAGAGGATTTGCCGAAAACAAAATGCCAGAAAATGCTTTTAATCTAGTCTCATTTTCTATGCGCGAAGTAGTACAGTCCAGCTTTGGCCACGCCCACTGTCTTCGCCCCCGCTGTTCCGAATGGGCTCTGTTATTGTTTATGTCTGAGAGTTAGTACGAGGACCGCCGTGAAACTTCAAAATAGTACTTTTATACTTATACAAAATTCACCCGAACCTCCATTTATAAGTGTCCCGGACCGAGAAAGTTATGAAAAGTTGGTCGTCCTCCCTTAAAAATGTGTCTAACACGGGAGTGAACTCATGGAGCTTCGCACAGGGATCCACAGGGAAGTGAGGACCGAGCAGCAGCAGCGGGGTTTCAAGCGAGGGCAGCCGGCCCACAGTGAGCCCCTTGCCCGTGTGTGTAAAGTGCTAAGGCCGCTGCCCTTGGAGGACAATGACGACGGCACCGGAGGTTTCTCCTTATTCAAGAGCGCCACTGCTTCTTCTCTGGCGCCCCGGTACAGCCTGCTGCGGGAGGTGGGTCGAGGGAGCTACGGGGTGGTATACGAGGCCGTGGCGCGGAGGTCCGGAGCCCGCGTGGCGGTGAAGAAGCTCCGCTGCGACGCTCCGGAGAAAGTGGAGCTAGCCCTGGCCGAGTTCTGGGCCCTGGCCAGCCTGGAGAAAAGGCACGAGAACGTGGTCCAGCTGGAGGAGTGCGTGCTGGAGAGGAACGGGCTGGCCCAGAAGATGAGCCACGGCAACAAACGGTCCAAGCAGTATTTGCGGCTGGTGGAGACTTCGCTGAAAGGTGAGTGAAGTTCGAGAGCGAGCAGGCTCGAGTTGGCTTCCTGGTCGAATTTGGCTCGTTCCACCTTAAATGGTGAGTTAGAATGGAACTGCTGCACCATTTAAGGTGGAAGGACCGAATTCGAACAAGAAGCTGGCTAATGGTAGCAGCAGCTAAGCTAGCCAGCTGACTTGACGACAGATAGCACCCTGTCAATCAAGTCTACCCTATTAATCTTATTTATTAACTCACTGTTATTAATAATATCCTTACTATTAATATAATTATTATTTAATAGACACTCTTATACCATGCCAGTCTTTGAACATATACCCGAGTACAACATGCATGCATGCAATGATCATGCACACAAAGTTGCACACGAACTTCATATCTGGCCAATGTATATGTTATATACCTATACATCCATCACTGCCTGGAATAAAACACTAGAGCTCATTAACCTGCTCAAAGTGGAGGTGCTACTGTGGTGTTGGGTGCTCTAGTTGCCCTCGTGCAGTGCGTGAGGGAACACCATGTTCCAGCTCGATGGTGTTTAACCCCTTCACTGCCAAACCCACACACACCCCCTTCAATAACACTCTGCTTTCTTTCTCCATATCCCTCTTCTGTCTTCATGCCCCCACCCCCATCTGCCTCCCCCTTTACATAACCATGCATATGTGTATTGTGGTGGGTTGTGTGTTGTGCTCCAGCCACTCACTGTGCTGTTATGTAAGTGTCATATATTTCCAAATGCCAGTCCATAAAATTCAGTCAACAATAGAAAAAAATTCAAAAGTAATCCTGAGGGTAAAGCCCTTCTTTCCAGGCATGCTGGAGGTAATTCCGATGTTCTCCGCCTGATAACACTTTTCCGAAATATTCTATACGCCCCCCATTTACAAAGAAAAGATCTAGCGCAGAATTGTTATTTTTAATAGTGAGGGTTTTACTATGTCATTGTTTTGAGATGCTTTATGCTTGGGAGTTGAGCATGTATATATATGAATGTAAATAATGAGAATGTTTCTCATTAATCTCAAAATAAGGACACAGCCATTCACCTAAAGAGGAAAAGTACTATTAAATAGGTTAGAGGTTTATTATTATTTATTATTATTATTATTATTATTATTGTTATTAAGTGAATTGTGATGACGTTATTTCGAGACACTGTCTTTTTAAAAAAAAAAAAAAAATTATTTGTGATGTTAAGGTGTTATTTTGGGATGTTTTCTAGATATTTTGAGATAAAAATGTAAATAAATATGATTAAATAAATATATTGTAAATAAATATGAATTATGTTAATATAAATAATATGGAAGTTTTTGAAATAATGAGAGAGTGGCTCAAAATAACGACACAGTCATTCACTTAATAATGAAAAATAATAATCAGCTGCTGCATTTGTTTTTTTTTATGGAAGACCGTTTCTGCAATAGAAAAAAGGCCATAACTTTCTCATAACTATGACTTAGCATCTCATAACTATGACTTAGCATCTCATAACTATGACACACTGTTTGGCCTTTTTTCTTTAAGTGGCAGAAATGGGCTTCCATAGATTTTTTGTTATTAAGTGAATTGTTATGTTGTTATTTCGACATGCTGTTTTAAAAAAAAACATTTATTTATTTATTTGTGATGTTAAGGTGTTATTTTGGGATGTTTTCTAGTTATTTTGAGATGAAAATAAAAGTAAATATTAATGAAATTAATATAAATTATGTGAAAGTTTCTCAAAATAATGAGAGAGCGCCTCAAAATAACGACACAGTCATTCACTTAATAACGGAAAATAATAATCAGCTGCTGCATTTGGTTTTTTTTATGGAAGATCGTTTCTGCAATAGAAAAAAGGCCATAACTTTCTCATTACTATGACTTAGCATCTCATAACTATGACTTAGCATCTCATAACTATGACTTAACATCTCATAACTATGACTTAGCATCTCATAACTATGACTTAACATCTCATAACTATGACTTAGCATCTCATAACTATGACTTAACATCTCATAACTATGACTTAACATCTCATAACTATGACACACTGTTTGGCCTTTTTTCTTTAAGTGTCAGAAATGGGCTTCCACAGATTTTTTTGTTATTAAGTGAATTGTTATGTCCTTATTTGGGCTGTTTTCTGGCTATTTCGATATGCAAATGTACATAAATATAAATATATACAAATACATACATAATATTTTGTAACAATTTTAATTCATTATTATTATTTTGGAATGTTAAGTCATTATTTTGAGAGGTTGTCTTATTATTTTGAGATCTGTTGTGCTTTATGAATGAGTACATGTATATACATATAGACATATGTGCGTATAAATAAGACTCAAAATAATGAGAGAGTACCTCAGAAAATGGCCTAGTGATTCGCTTAGTACTGGAAATAAATGATATTCAGGTGCTGGATTTTTGGGGGGCTCATATCAGGAGCCCCTGTAGAGCCCATGTTTGCTTTTCGAACGAAGAGTGCACATGACCTTGCTTTCCAAGCAGGCGACAGGGTCCTGGTCCACAGCCCTCTCTTTCGCTGTGCAGTCCAGCAGCTAAGCTTTGGAAGCTGTTGTAAGGCACGGAGAGATTACCAGCGCTTGTACAGTGTCTTTTGGAGGACGTCCAAACGCGCCCTTTGCCAAAATCAGTTCAGGGCTGCCGACTGTTTTGTTGGATAGCCCGAGTTAGCTCCAGTGTAAATTTAGGCTCTGGTGTTTCTAAATTAAGCCTGAAGTTTGTCATTGGAGTACTATCAGACTAGGCCATCTCAGGTTTGTGAGCGTGCCTGAAAGAGCGGCTTATCAGTTTGGCACCAGCAACTCTCGGAAACTCTGCTCCTGGTTCCTCCCAAGTGTGCAGACGGGTTTTCCTGACTCGGCAAAAAGCGGCTGAGGCGAAAACCATAGTAGACTGACTGAGCTTAAGACTCTATAGATCCCACTTAGCCTGCTGGAACCTGTTTACGCTAGTAAAAGCCGAGAGCGGAGAACCATCGTAATTAGCCAGGGTGGAAAGTTGAAGTAATTCCACAATGGGAGCCAATGCATTGTTTTCCAAGCTTGTTGCCTCAGTGCAGGGAAGTCTTCTTGTTGCAAGCTACAATTCCGAAACTAGGAAACCGAGACATGTGACTACAATTAGACTGTGTTGACACAACCTAAGAGGTCAGATAATCCTTGGCTGAGCAACATTCCCGAGCCTGCTAACAGGTGGAATTCCCTCCATGTTCCTTTTTAGGTGAGCGCATCCTGGGTTACCCAGAAGAGCCGTGCTACCTCTGGTTCGTCATGGAGTTCTGCGAGGGCGGGGACCTGAACCAGTACATCCTGTCCCGACGGCCTGACCCGAAAACCAACAGGAGCTTCATGAAGCAGCTGACCAGCGCCGTGGCCTTCCTGCACAAGAACAACATCGTCCATCGTGACCTCAAACCGGACAACATCCTCATCTCCTCCAAATCCGGCTCGCCCGTTATCAAAGTGGCCGACTTTGGCCTTAGCAAGGTGTGTGCCGGGTTGGGCTGCATCGAGCAAGAGGGTGAAGACCAGGGCAACAAGAACGTCAATGTGAACAAGTTCTGGTTGTCGTCGGCCTGCGGCTCGGACTTCTACATGGCCCCCGAAGTGTGGGAGGGCCACTACACGGCCAAAGCAGACATTTTCGCACTGGGCATCATCATCTGGGCCATGATCGAGAGGATCACGTTCATCGACGCCGAGTCGAAACGTGAGCTCCTTGGCACCTATATCCGGCAGGGCGGTGAAATCGTCCCTGTCGGGGAGGCGCTGCTGGAGAACCCAAAGATGGTGCTTAACATCCCGCAGAAGGCTCGGAGCCCCATGTCGGACGGCATCCGGAAGCTCCTGCAAGACATGCTGGCTGTGAACCCGCAAGACCGGCCGGACGCTTTCCAGCTCGAGCTCAGAATGGACCAAGTGACGTGTGCAGCGTGAGATCAGCCTCCAGGCCAAGCAAACTCCGATCTGAGCTTCCGGTAAGTTTACAGAGACTCTCTTACACCAAGACTGAACTGGTTTCTCCAAATGGCCCTCAGGGACCCAAGGTGGTCCAGATTTTTGCCCTATCCCATGTTTTGCAAGTTGGCCCTGGAACGAAAATGCAGACCGTCTGGGGGTCCCTGAGAACTGGCTTGAGAACCACGGGTCTGTTGGGTTCCCAGGTCAATAATAATAATAATAATAATAATAATAATTCAGTACAGCAGGGACTTCAAACTATGTAGTGAAGCCTCTGGGCTAGAAAGGCAGTCGTCTATGTGCCGTGCCACTTTAATCCTGGAAGGTACATTGCACTGCCATGTATCCCGTCCTGTGTACAGACCCTCTGTGCATTAAGATTAGCGGACCTGCGGCACATTAACTTTTTACTTTTCCACAACAGATTGACTGTAATCTGCACTAGGCCTGCACACGTCTGCTCAGGATTTCCATCCGCTCGGTCGGTATTGGATGGTTTTCGGGAGGAGAAGGGGGCGGGGCGGCAGCCTTTTTCAGGACACAAGCTCGCCTGTGCCGACTTCCCTCTGTGTTTGAATGACCGAGCGTGCACCTTGTGCCCAGACCTTATGCCTTTGACGTGCATGTCCCAAAGCTTTTCTCCTCGGCCTATTCAGGAATGTCTGATCCCCACCCGCTGCTTTGTGCTGTCTTAATTAATTCCACAACGCTCATGGCCGCAGGGCCAGAGTGTACTCTGAGTGGTTGGCAGCCTCTACCCACCTCCTCTCCTCCTGCCACACATGCTTCTCGTTGGCCTTATATTTGTTTGTATGGTTCACCCTGGAGGTATTTTTCACGGGTGATTGGATCAACAGTTTCTGACACCTTTCGAACAGAAGAGCCAGCGCTGCCAAGGTTTTGGGTTCTGGTAGACAACAGGTTGCCTGTTCCAGGCTAGCTCGTCAAGAAGGTTGTTGTTAACCCTGAGGAACCTGAGGTTCTTCACCTCCTGGGTGTGAAATGGAGCACTGTAGAGAAACCTGGCACTATGACTTTTTTACAGTGGTGGTGGTCAGAACCAGGTGTTGCGATGTCTACAGCGAATCTAGCCAGGGATGCGTCAGTACAGGTACCGGTATCAGTTTAATACTTGGGATACATGCAGCCATATAATTAACTCTCTACCAGTGAACCAACTGGGCTGATATCGCAACCAAGCCTCATATTTCCAACATGGTAACTTTCACTTGCACATCTATAGAAGTTATTTTCAAAGTATAACAGCTGCACCCAGAAGGAGTTGTGGGACTGCAGTGCTGTTGGGAAGGAGGATAAAGCTTAGCAGGGCCAATAACTGATGATACATATAGACTGATATGGACTGTATTTATGGAGCTACTCATACAGAAGTCTGTCTCTTAGTATGGCGTCGGGCCGTCGTGTTTGCTAACCCAACACGCCAGACGGATGGAGTTGTAGAGGTTCCTAATGGTGTCCTGTGATAATCCATCCCATGCAGCTTGAATATCCTCACACAGTTCCTGCAGATGGTGCGGTAGAGGTGGAGGTGGAGTGACACCAGGCCTTCTGGGCGTGTGATGCGTGACAACAAGCCATTTAGCGTGGTGCTGACCGCGGTGCCTCCACACACTGAGTCACTCCGTAACAGTCTGGTTTGACACCACTGCAGTCTTTGGTGACGGTGACGTGGTGTTAAGGGCAGTCGTGGTAACGGTCTGTGTGCATGTAGTCCTGCGTGGTGCAGCCGTTTGCCAATGGGGCAGGCACTCACAGGATGATCCATGGAGGACACCACTGCTTGCTGAATGGCTGCTATCGTGGCTGTTGGGTCAGTCAGGTGCAGTGATAAGGCCCGTCCTTGCTTACGCCCCATGTGCGGCCGAGTGTGAGATTGACATCATTGGCATGTCTCGCGATGACAAACCTACCCACCAAGTTTCATTCCTATCGGTTGATTGTAAACAGTGTCTCAGGCGTTGGCAGGCATGTCCTCAGCTAATTCATGTAATACAGTTCTATGGGGGATCTTTCTCCCCACCACTCCCCACCACTGTGAACAGTTCTGACTCTGAATGGCGTGGTTTACATCCTGACCGTTAGATTATGCAGATCTGTTGAAAGGTCCACCAAGTTCTCCTCTACAGCCGTAGAGTTAAATGCCTAGCCTGGTGGTTCGGGTGGTGGGGAAGGGAGGTGATATTGCCGGTGCAGTTTCAGGCTTTTGTGTTTTCCGTGGTAAGCGTGACAGTGTGGTTGCCACAGCGGAAATTTGCTATTTTAAAGTCACGGCATGCTTGATCGGGTCACGCTAGCTTCCATCCCTCTTCCTCTTCGCATAAATTCTGACCTGACGACATCTCAGTACCGCGCTTTCCCCCGTCTTCAATTGAGTTTGACTGGAGGCTATGAACGCTGGGCATGCTGGGCTAACACCATTGTTGTGAGCCGTGTCACTCCTTTGATACGGTATCAGCCATGTGTCAGCAATACGCAAGCCCCTGTTAGGCTTGCAGATGGCTAATGAGCTGGCCCGGGGGCTCAGTGGATGTGTGCGTGATCGCGTGTTTCCAGTGACGGAGCTGTATAGCCTGGTTCTTTGGCTGGACGCTCGGATATAGAGCACTTATGCAATGAGCCCGACCCCTCCCTCCCTCCCTCGCTTGCCCCTCTGTCCTAAGAGGGAATCAGTCAGCCATCAGAGCA
Organism: Prochilodus magdalenae; assembly: GCA_024036415.1. NCBI lineage: Eukaryota > Metazoa > Chordata > Actinopteri > Characiformes > Prochilodontidae > Prochilodus > Prochilodus magdalenae. Next base: position 7,217 of record JAMWET010006645.1, on the reverse strand, counting down.
AGCTGACCTGAGTATAGAACCTGCATGGTGTAGCTGTCTAAAGTGTTTACGTCGAAGGGGATCGAGAGGGGGGACTCTGACGTGTTATAGGCAGTCCTTTCTCCATGGCCAGGGGTAATAGGATGGGATTACCAGTGAAATGGAGATAATTGCAGTTGCCTGTAGAAGCCCACCACACTCCCCCCACCCTTTCCCTCCCAGAGCTGTGCCCAGAAGCTAGACAATGGGCCCTGCTCCTGCGACGGCTTGTTCCTCCAGCTCTCAGGCTTGGAACATTTTGTCCTCTCCGCCTGACGGTGGCCGATATAGGCTGCAGCGCGTGTCCGAGTGCTGAATCGGGGATTATTTGTTGATTCCAAAGCTCGAGAGGCAGCGCAATAAAAACGGATCAGGCTTATGTTTGGTTTTTGGCATGTATTTATTTGTTGACTTCCCATCAAAACCATCGGGACGTCTTGGGTTTTCAGCAACAAGCGGGTTTGTCTTTGACGGCTTATTAAAGACTGACCGTGTTTATTTTGAGGACTACCTTAATACGTATGTCCATATTTTTGGTACTGAATATGCAATATATCAATATCTATTGGGCCAAACCACCTGTAAATATGATTTGATGGAAGACGGTTTGATGGACATGAAGTAATATACACCCAAAGTATTCACAAACAGCTGTCTCATGCTAACAGTTATCTATAAAATCTGATGTGTCTTAATCCAAAAGCAGGATGCCCCCAAACGTCTGATGGACTAGGTGTCTATTAATGATCTGGAAAATGCCTGGGGTTCTTACGGCTATGTATTCTGACCGAATGAGCAACGTCCAGTCTTATTTAGAAAAGCGGCCCACTCCCGCGCTGGCTCGTGCCTTTCGGCTCTGCTGACTGCACTGGGTCAGGCTCTATGGGGTCTCTGAGGAGCAGCGGCGTATAGGACAGAATGTACTCGGTGCTCCCGGTGGGCGTGCCTCTCTGCCTGTAGGATAACGTGTTGATCAGACAGAGTGCCAGAGCGTGAGCCGTGCAGCGCCGCAGCAGCCAGGCGCAGAAACAAATGATGTGATGCTCCAGAAAACTGGGGCGCTGTTATTTATTTATTTCCTGGGTCTGTTGTCTTGTTTTTCTGAATGAACAGGCCTCAGGCAGGGCCGAACAGAGCACTGCAGGGTTCAGGGGGGGGCTTGTGGTCGTGCACAACAGGATCAAGCGAGCACGTCCTGAAACGGACAAAGCAAAATGGCTTTACTCCGTGCGCCAGTTGTTGTTCCTGAATGACTGAAGCAGAGGAGGACATGGTGAACTTTCATGTATGAGGGCTGTCTGTAGTGGGGGGAAGGGCTGGCGCTGTTGCATCTGAGGAAGGGGGCCGTGGACTTTGGGGGGTGGAGGGTCTGGTTGAAGAGAGGCATTCAGTTTCACTGGTTGCGCAACCAGCTGCAATGTACAGCCTGTGTGCAAAGTACATATAGGAAGACCGAAACAGCAGATCATTTGGGAAAGTCATATCGCGACATATCACAGTCTTAATTCCCCAATCAGTGTCAGATGGTAATACCTTTCATATGTCGGCCACTATGTAACCTCTCTTCTTTTATGTCCATACGTCCACTTTTCTTCTACCCAATAAAACTGTCTAAGACCATAAAACAAACAAACAAACAAACAAACAAACAAACAAATACATGCAACACAATTAGCATCAAATTGCATGTTAGCATGTTAGCATAGCATATTAGCATTGCTTCTCATAGGCTCAGCACAACAACAGAGCATATTAAAAAAAGTCCAGAACCAGCCGCCTCCGAGATTCATCAGGCTACTGAACAGCCAGTAGGGCTGAGGCACCGGTATATGGACCTGGTTCAGCACATCTCACCAAAACCATCTAAAGGATGATCTCCATGGACAATCATCACTCTGATCTTTACATTAGCAGATTTACACTGCACATATAGACTGACCTGCTGTTATCTTCCATCCACACTGTATATCTGTAGTGTATGTATATACATATCGTCGCTGTCCAAAGAAAACCATGTATCTCCATTTTTGGTGATTTTAACTTTTATGTCTCATTTGGTCACATGAGCTGCTGTTTACACTGTGTGGAAATTTAATAAAGAATGGACCCACAGAAATGGCCCAAAGCTGCTTGGAAAAACGTCTGGTTCCATTGACTACCATTCAAATTAAATGAGGTTTTTGGCCTCTCCTGTAAAGTTGCAATTTTGGAGATACCTGTTTTTCTTTGGACAGCGACGATATGTAATTTTCTATGCCCTGTATATACCCTGCATCTCTCATCTACCTCAGCCTTACCATAGTGCTATATGGTAATGTGTACATCTGCATATATCATAGTTTTTATTCATAACTGTAAATTAGTGTAACAGAGATTTTGTGTTTAGTATTGTATATATTTATTGTCTATGTATATGTTTGTATTTAAGGACTGTAAGGGACGACGCACATAAGTTTTTCACTCACCTTCACACCTGTGAAAATGTGATGCGACAACAAAGTGATTTGATTTTATTTGATATCAGCAAAACAAGGAAGCATATAACCATATTAGCATGTTAGCATAATAGCATGTTATCACATAAGCATGTTAGCATACTGACAACAACTAGCAAATTGACCACCTGCCATGAAATTAAAACACAGTCAGCTTAGCATCAAGCACTGACAAAATACTCGCACCTACTTCACCGTGCAATGACAAAGAAGTCCGAAATCACGTGTCATGAAATCTCACTAACAGGGAAATTCCATATTCCTGCATAGACGTCTCATTAAGATGGAAACCAAGTGACTCAGAGCGGTCTGATATAAGATGCTCCATTCTGTAGAATCTCCTGCCACTGCGTTATGTACAGTAGTGATGGGAACCAGACGTCGGAAGAAAGCAGCATCACAAAATTATATTACTTTAACTGCTTACAGATATGTGGCCTGGCTGTTGGGCGACATTGTTATTGAAGCTTTTATGAGATAAATATTTCTTAAAATCATTTTTATCTGTTTTTAAATTCGTTTATGAGGGAAGGGTTTGTGCAGGGAGTTTTAAGAAAAAATAAATCTCAAAGAAAACAGATTTATTCTGAGTTTTGCCATCGTCAACGTTGCATATCATCGCTGTCCAATGAAAACCATGTATCTCCACTTTCGTCCATTTTTACTTGTATGCATCATTTGAGCACATCAGCTGCTGTTTACACTGACTGAGAATCTTGTGATGAATGGACCAACCGAAATGGTCCAAAACTGTTGGGAAAGACGTCTGGTTCCATTGACTTGCATTAAAGTTAAAGAGGTTTTTGGCCTCTCCTGTAAACTTGCCTTTTTGGAGATACTTGTTTTTCTTTGGGCAGCGACGATATGAAACTTAGACATGGCTGGAAGAGTCTTAGTAGATACTTCAGTACACCTAGTCTCACCGTTCAGGTTCTTCTAGCTCCTGGTCAAACCGTGGTTCCCAGATATCCCATCATTGCCATTAGTCTTGGGCCTGTCCAAAAGTAAATTTGGGCTTTTCTGTGCAAGATTTACACAGAACTGGGTATTATATACGGGAATAAAGTTGGTTTTAATTGGGAAGAACTTTTTTGGGGAGGTTTATACACACAAAGTCTGTAAATCCAAAACACCGAACACTTATTTGGAATACTGAGCATAGCTGCTAGGAAAGCAGTTCCAAAGACATGGCTTAAACCCGAGACTCCAGCTACAGAAGAAGGGTATGATATTGTTCAGGAAGTCTTTATACTGGAACGAATCACCTTCTCCATGAGGCTACACTTTTCTAAATTTGAGGAGATGACCTCTAACATTTAGGCATTTAGCATTTAGCTGACGCTCTTATCCAGAGTGACTTACAAGGTTAATCATATTACAGGTGGGCCAGTGTAGTGTTAGGAGTCTTGCCCAAGGACTCTTATTGGTGTAGCCCAGCTTAGTCACCCATCCCATGATAGTATAAATGTATGTATGTATATACCCTTATAATTATTATTATTATTTATTTATTTATTTATTTATTTATCTAAAATATTGAAATGATGAATCACTGGGCAAAGTTATTAAAATGAATGTACTGCCTTTTAAATTATGACACTACTATGTGATTCCTATTTGAGAGAAAACCCCTCATGTACATCACTCCTGTAGGTTCACTGGTGATGATGTAATATGGCTGTACCTGTGTGGTAGGCAGTGCGACTCCTGGTTCCCTTCACCGCCAGCGTAAACTGTATTATTGCCTGTTTGTCTGCAGCACGCCATCAAACGTTTCATGTCACAGTGATGTACTGTGGCCGTATGACGGCTGTGATTTAGAGCCAGGCCACAGTTACCTCACTTTCTTCGCGTGACACTTTCACAATCGTATCAATCCACACCTCTATTCATCACTCCTTTCTAGCGTGCGGGTGCAGCTTTATTGAATGCCTCACTCAGTTGAAGATAGGCCAGCGAAGTGCAGTCATGCTCCGATCCAGCTGAAGCAGATATTCGGAGATCCTTCAGGAAATTGGAGCCTTTATGGCTTCATTGTCAGGCGCCTGTTGATTCAGGACTGGGGTGGGATTCCTGAACCGGATTGGCTGCTCTGAGAAGTTTACAGTCTCGTTGACTGAGTCTGTTTCTGACTATAGCCTGCTAGCTTTAGGTTTGGTCGCACGCCTTTCTGAAGCCGCAGTGCAAAGAAGTCCACTCTTTATAGGGGTAAATGATGAAGGAGGCAAAGGCTGTACGGTTCTGCAGGTTCTACAAACTCTACAGTCGTACACTCAACAGCTCCGACTGATGAGAGTCTGAACCGGTCCATATCCTGATACACCACATCTACTCCTGATGTAGCACAGTATGATACTCCTCCATATCTCCACCTCTAATATATATTCAGTGGTGTAGAAGCTTTGATCTCTTTTTCTGCACAGTGTAAAAGCTCTAGTTCTCCTTTCAGCTTAGTGAATATTCATGAGGGACCGACCAATAGAATCGCTCCAAACCTGCTCAGTAATAAACCCTGTTCTATATCAGCTCCACTGCAGGTTAAGAAAGCTTGTTCCGGTAAAGCTCCATCCTGGAGGTGTTTAAGGTGGACTGTATAATTCCATGGGTGCTATTGTATAGTTTGGCGTCTTCACTTTTATTCTACAGTGAAGCTTTAAGATACACAGAAGGAGCTGTGTCTAAACTTAAATATTTAAATTTGGATCTGTTATTTTTAACTGTATGAATAAACTTTATTTATTTATTTATTTATTTTCACTGTAAATATAAAATATTCTACATATATCATAAATACCTCTGGTGTGTAGGACTTTGGGTTTAGGAACAGTACATATTACATCCTATAATTTTTTATTATTATTATTATTGTTTTTGTTATTATTGTTATTATTATTATTAATAATATTGTTGTAGTGTTGTTGTTGTTAATAATAATAACAATAATAATAATAACAATAATAATAATAATAATAACAACAACAACAACAACAACAACAACAATATTATTAATATTAATAGTAGTAGTAATATTATTATTATTATTATTATTATTATTATTATTATTACTACTACTATTAATACTATTGTTGTTTTGTTGTTGTTGTTATTACTACTACTATTAATATTAATAATATTGTTGTTGTGTTGTTGTTGTTAATAATAATAATATTATTATTATTATTATTATTATTATTATTATTATTAACAACAACAACAACAACAACAACAACAACAACAACACAACAACAATTATTAATAATAGTAGTAGTAGTAATTTTTTTATTATTATTATTATTATTATTACTGCTACTATTAATACTATTATTGTTGTTAATAATACTACTATTATTATTAATACTATTGTTGTTGTTGTTGTTGTTGTTGTTGTTGTTGTCGTCTGTAATAATAGTTGATAAGTGTAACTGTGTAAATTGAATGTAACTGTGTAGATCAGGTTTCATGTCCTGGAGTCTTTCTTTGGTAGGAGGATAAAGAAATGAAGAACTGATGGATGTCTTGTCTTGTTGTGTCTCCTCAGGTTTGGGATCAGCTCGAGCAGGGCGGGGAAAGGGACCGCGCTATCACAGAACCGTGAAGCCTGCTTTGTGGACGCTCGAGTCGGACTTATTCAGGCTCCTCACATGGAAATGCTATGCAGTCGGCTTTTGTAGCAGCCTCTCTGTTCTACTCCTCGATTCCGAGCGCCCTCGGGCACCCAAAGCTCCGAGTCCTGCGAAATGACTGGGCCGGTCTCTGTTTCTAGACCTTTAGTAATCTGGTCTTCTTTCCTCACCGTATTCGAGTCTTATCAGCACTGTGGCTTTTACATGTCCCGCTCTTATACCCTGACGTGCTGTTGTTCTGGGCCAGAGAGGAAGCCGCGCTGCCCTTCGTACTCATATCACCTCTGCACTTCTCACAGCAAGGGCCCTGTCCGTATACCGTGCCCTGACACGTTTCCTTCACCATGACCCTATGGAGCGTTCCATAGAAGGCTGAGGGATATTCAGATACATATTCCACAATCCGTAATGCCATAAAGGATTCCAGAGTGCGCGGAGCAGTACTGGATATGGATAGTCGTACTGTGAAGGATATAATGTGAATGATTTGGGTATGCTTGTGCGCGCGCCTGGCCGAGCAGCAGCGTCCTGTGTCAGAGTCTCCTGTGCCTTAGTTCATCTTCTAACAACCGAATATTTCAAATAGGCTTTTTTAGGTCGAATTTTTTATGCTGTTTTTTTTTTATTTTTTTAATTTAAAATACCAGATTATTGGAACAAAGTCATATGGTCATATACCCTGCTTGAATTATGCGCACAAAAACGGGATAACGCTAAAGGATGGCCAGGTTTAAATACCTGAGGTCATTTTCTACCACAGACGTAGAGGGATAGATTTAATATCAGATTTAAGTTTTTTTTTTTTTCCCAGATTCTTTCAGTTTATTAAAATCACATCACATTTATGTTTATCTATGAAACAATGGGCTTCCAGTTTTGCTTTGTTCTGGTCATACTGTCATATGATTATACAGATACTTGTATAAACAAGCATGATGAGAAGGGCAAACAAATCAAGCATAAGAAAATTATTATTATTGTTATTATATATATATATATATATACATACATGGGTTGGACAATGAAACTGAAACACCTGGTTTTAGACCACAATCATTTATTAGTATGGTGTAGGTCCTTT